>VXBU01018930.1:127347-138424 GCA_013400315.1 Bombycilla garrulus | reverse complement strand
AAAGGAAAGGAAAGGAAAGGAAAGGAAAGGAAAGGAAAGGAAAGGAAAGGAAAGGAAAGGAAAGGAAAGGAAAGGAAAGGAAAGGAAAGGAAAGGAAAGTGACCCAACAGGTTCAAAGACACTGAATATGTACCTTCAGTTGCTTCTTGAAACATGTGCTAGAATTACAAAGGTATGGAACCTTCATTTGCTGCTTTACAAAGGAAGACATCTCCGTTTGAATCATTTGGATTGCTTATAGCCAAGTGATTATTTATCAAAAGGTGCTAACATCTTATTTGCCCCTAGAGTACAGGTCACATAGGTGGGCTGAAGAAAACAAGACGGATCATCCACTTCAATAAAGTTCACAAATTCTGGATTGCACTGGCTGAGAATCAATTTTCATTTGTGTTATTGTCTTTTCCTAAGGATAATACAAACTGTTTCATACAATATCAGACCTGATTACAAGTAAGTGATATACAGTGTTCAGATGCCAAGGTTAGAAAAACATATTTTCAAAGCACGGTGTTATTATTGTTGTTATAATTTGCTATTATGAAATATCTGCCAAGGAAAATATTTTTTGTCTTCAGAAAAATGTTAAATTCCCAGTAGGGTGGGATGCAGCTGACATTCCTAGTGGTTTTCTGTCTTATTTGGAGCACCATGTGGTTAACAGCTAAAGGGCAGAAAGGCTTGCTACTGCAGAACTGCAGGCACCTCAAGAAAATGCATGGCCTGGAGCATTTTGTAATTCAGCCAGAGCAGAAATGCAAAGGCAAAGAACAGTAGGAAGAAGAGGTAATTTACTTTAGATTACTGCTATTGGTTTGATGCCACTGTTACCTGTTAATCTCAATTTGTACCAAAGCCTTTGCACAATATCGGTAACAATGCAGTATTATATATGGCAAGGCAGCTGCACCATGAAGAAC
Organism: Bombycilla garrulus; assembly: GCA_013400315.1. Taxonomy (NCBI): domain Eukaryota; kingdom Metazoa; phylum Chordata; class Aves; order Passeriformes; family Bombycillidae; genus Bombycilla; species Bombycilla garrulus. Next base: position 137,504 of record VXBU01018930.1, on the reverse strand, counting down.
CAAAATAATGGGATTTACTTTAACTCCTACGGTGTCACATTTCTGCAATAAAAACAACTTTTTACCACTCCAAATCCAGGAAGACTTTATTTTTGATCTCTCAGGAAAACTACAGCGATAAGCGAGTGCCTGTACGAGGAAGGAAAAATAGACCTGATTCCATAAAGCTTTCACGCTTTTCATCACACACATGTGCTACCTCTTCCCTCAGAGCTTGGTGAGTTGCCAAGAGCCTTGAAATCTCAGAGCCTGGGTCCAGGAGGATCAATGGATCATGAGGAAACAACTGGGAAAGGAAGCTACAGTGATTATTGCTTGAGTTAAGAAGGACACAACCATGGGCTTTCCAACAGACCTTTTTCCTCTTTCACATCTTGGAGGCAGTCCTGAAGCAAACACAATGCCAGAGGTTCATGAAGTGCATGAAGTCCAGTAACTTGATCTTCTCCAGTAATGTGATTTGGCTCCTTTTTAATGAGGAGATTTCATACCTTCACCCCACCCTGCAAAGGTATGAATGACAGCCTGTTTCAAGATCTTAATTTCTAGCAACCCTTATCAAATGTAATGCAGCTATAGACTTGATGCCAAGGCCACACATAATCCTGTGAAAAAAAATCTCATGTATCTGACATCTCCAAAATGCTACACAAAGAAACCATCCTCTACTGCAAATGTTTTGGCTCCTATTACACTGGTGGAACTATGATAGTCACAATCAACTGCCAATTTTTCCCTGTATGCTTTTCCTATATTGAGAAAAATGCATCATAATCCTCAAGACTTCGGTTTAATCCATATAAATCACAAACAAATGAGGCATTTTTTTCTGTTCCAGTAACCTGAGACTCTAGGGTTTCCCCCTGCCCCCCTTTTTCATATGCATTAAGTAAACCAACTCATAGTATGAAGAATCCAAAGCATCTCCTCTAAGCAACTCAGCATCTTCATCTTTAAAAAAAGTTTTGGCAAGACATTGAGGCCTCTTCTGGTTTTGTTGAAGTCTATGCTAGATTTGCTTTTAACTTCAAAGTGAAGCAGAAGTTTATCTTTAGTGTAAAATTCAGAGAAATTTGGTGAAGACTAGATAATGGAGAAACGGTGTAAGCACTACGAAAACAAAGAGAATTACTAGGATTTTTATTCTCTCTTTCTTTCTTTGTTTAATTACAAGTCCATTAAGCAAACAAAGTAAAATTTTGCATACTGGGGCCAGAGTAAAGATAGCCCATAAAAGCACATGATATTTTAATCTTTTGATAGATCAGATGATAAATGCTGACTATCACCATGTTTACAGGTCATTTCCGTATTTGAACGCAGAAAGGCGAAGTACACAACTGATCCTGCTTCATGCCCTATAAGGCGAGATGTTCAAGATGGATGGAGAAATGGAATGAAGTCAGTGCCACAATGACTGTAACAACCTTTTTCTTTCTCAGTGTTGGGCCTGTACAAAACAACTAATTGATGTCATTTGTTGCCTCATAGAGAGCTTGGCAACTGTACAGCTCCATGCAGTTTGTAAAGTAAGCACCACCAGTAACAATTCCACTGGAGGGAAATGGAGGCAAAGACAGCAAGTGTCTGATCCTAAATCACCCAGCATGTCAGTGTCAAGTGCACAATCCAGGGACATGGCAACGACCCCCCAAGGCCTGAGCCAGCCTAATGCTGCTCTTCCAGGAATCCCCTTTCCACATGAGCCAGCTGGCTGAGAGACCAAAGAGCTGCGAATAATAAACAAACTAGAAGGGATGGGACCAAGTTCCCAATGGCAAATACCTCCAAGATTTCAACTGCTGTCAGCAAAAAATATATCCCAACACAGGCATTACTGTCAGCAATAACATAATGCCATTGTCTCTGGCTGTCTTTAGTGCAAAGAGTATATAGAAGAAATCAAGTGTTGGGTGGTAATGGTTAACTTTGTCATGCCTGAGTCCCCTCACCCACATTGCTAAGTGTTACCTCTCCAACCTTCTCCTGCTGCTCCTTGGATAGTCATAACTCATGTGGCAGAAAGAGCGGCGAGAGAGGAAAAGCTCAGGCCTCATCATGTTTTTACCCACCTTTTGTGAGCCACAGGATTGAAATCACTCATACTCGTGTGCTACCAAGATGTAATTTAACAGAGTATAGTTGGGAGAGCTGAAAATAAAAGCCTAACTTTATCTCTCTTTTTAAGAGAGATTACCATTGCAATTTTTTTGTCCTGTCCTGTCAGAGAAGCAGGGTTGAGACCCTCTATTTATGAATTTTTTACTTTATTTCATGCATAAGAACTGACACACAGGACTTATATAGATATGAAGTAGGTAAAAACAGTAATTCAGTTCCTCCTCCTTCCAAAAAGTGATCTAATTCACCAATCTTTTCTCCTTCAATCATAAAACAATCAACACAAACTGGAAAGCAGATCAACAAATGCTGACTCCACATGTAAAGAGTAACCTTCATTCTCTACCCAAGGGCTAGGGAAAGCTTCACATCCTGGAGGCTGAAACAGATGGAAAATACCAAAGGTCTGGCTCCATTGCAGCCAAGCAACGCCACCTCTCCTGAGCCAGGACATCTCTGGTTTGGGAATGTTCCTCACCAGATTGAATAAAAGAGAGAAGTCAAGCTCTCAGAAATGTTTCATAATCCACATTCACTTCTAGGGTAAAATCAGTGCCTTACATTGTCTCAGATGGCTTGAGATGATACTTTTTGAAGTCAGTGGAAAGATTCCTGCTGACCTGTGCACTCCTTGGGCTGCTACTGCTATTGGTGCATAAATCATGCACCAATGTGGCCATGGCTGCTGCCTGGGTAGTGGGATGCAGTATTTTGCATCATTTTCTGGTTTACACTACACCCCACACAGAACATATTGAAATAGTTAGCTAATGTTTACTGGGGAAGATCACATCAGCTGGTGTTGTTTTGGAAAGAACAGGCAAAAATGTAAACCAGTTCTTTTATTACACAAGTGTCCCAAAGCAATGTGGAGCCCGCTAAGGCATGAAAGAAAGGCACATCATAAAGGGCAGGTATAATTTTGCATCAGTCATCTGCACCTCCTTCTTTTCTTCTCCTTGCTAACTGATAGACTAGGCCAAGTCACCAGAAGGATGGATTTCCAGCATTCACTTACACATCATTTTACCAAAACTGCACTCAAACTTACCAGTATTCTGCATGAAAAAAATAAAAAGTGACCAGCCACCCAAACAACCATATAACCTTGACCCACCAAATATCATACAAACCTGACAGAACCTTATACAAGTGACACCTTTCTCGTTGTGTCCATTCCATTCAATATCCAGTGGTACTTAGGTCTCTTAAAAGCCTGTTTCTACCTCCATCACTCCAGACCGACAGCTTCCTTGAGCAAACAGGTCTGTGGCAACAGAAGACTGCAGGATTGCACACCTACATAATTATTTGTATGTTCAAACCCTTCAAGCCCACTGATATGTTCAGAAATTATGTCATCTGAATTAATGTCTTCACATTAAAGCAGTGGTAACATGAGAACAAATTCAGGCCTCTGACTCTTTTAAAGTATCTATGATACTTTACATCTCTGCAGTACAACTGAAATGAAGAGTTAGATTCCATATGAACAATTTAGTAATTTTCATAGAACTATTTCCTCCTTTATGTCCCTGAGAATCATTGTATGCCATTACTGGAGTTGTTCAACTAAGGCTAGCACAAATGTTGGTGGAAAGAGTATTCAGAAACACAAGATACAGACTTCAGCTAGCTGTCTCCTGGAGAAACAAAAAACCCATCCGTCTGTTGCAACATAAGCAAAAATGAGGAACAGGCCTGAGGTTTTACAGGAAGAAAAGCAGTCTGGAAGAGAAAGGGAGAGAACAAGTCTTGCCTGCTAGTGATAACAGTTTTAAAAGAGGTACGGTGTTAGATCTTCTGAGGAACCCCTGGCCCCTTTATTTTATTACTAGTCTTGTCTTGAAACAGCCATTTATAGAAGAGATCCACTCCACTCATTGTCGATTACTAACATATGTCCCACACTTGGCAAACAAGAGAACTCGGGAATGACATTTTGTGAATAATCAACAACATCACCCAAAAGTGGCTGTGTCTTTGCTTTGGGCCCAGTAAAATATTTTTTCCCCAAACAAGATAGCTTTCTCACAATGCTGCCAAATGGAACATATTAAGCTTTAATGATGGCTGAAAACACTGTGCACCGAAGAGGCAGGGACGGGGCTGTGAGAGCTCGTCTTGGACCTCAGGACAAACAGCTGTGAGTGTACCAGCCACAGATGCTGCTCTGCACAAAGGGGCCTCTGGGCATTGCTACGGCACAAACAAATAATGCACTAAAATGGCAAGCTTTGGCAGGCTGAATGTGGGACTTTCCAGAGGTCTGGGATTCAATCATAAAACACTACACAGGATGTAATCCTCACAGCAAGCGGCAAAAACTATGGACAGCAAGGGTAAGACGGGACATGGAAACTTCCAGCTTGTTGCAGAAATATGTGTGGCCTGCTAAGAACTCAGACATACAGACAGCTGTCAGATACATGCATGCAAACAGCGAATACAGGGATAATGATGAACTATTTACCCAAAGTGCTAAGGATTATGCTTGGACTTCACCTCGTTTAACTTTCAGCTCCCAAATGTTTGTTTTGTAGTCCACATTCATTGTTCAGGCTGTCTTTATCGAAACTCCTAGAGAGCAGCTCAGCTTCCACAGTTCGGACTGCCTACCTCTTTCTAGGCACTCTAACAAAACTCAGAAAAATGCCTTTGGGTACTGTTTCACAGCTTATGTGTCTGGAAAAAAACAAGTCTCCTCTATCCTTCCCTCCTTTCTTACTCTTCCATCCTTTCAGGGAATCTCCCAGTGCTGCCCCACCCTCCTCTGCGGCAGCTCCATCCTCATCAGATGCTTCCCTGAGCCATTTTTGCTGTGCTAGTCCTCTGCCAAATTTGGAATTAAATCATCTGAAGTAGAGTTCCATAAGTCCACACATGGTAAGCAGCAGGAGCTTACAGTCAGGAGACAGCAAGGACACGACAAAGATGATGAGATGGGGCAGTGGAAGGGTCTCTTCTGTAGTGGTGATGTGATGCCTGACTGACTCACTGCCTCCTATGGGACTGCAGCCCCAGAAAGGCCACCAGTCTCCAGGACAGTGGATGGTGGGAGACAGGAATCCCAGCATCTGGTAGGGAAAGACCAATACTCAAAATGGAGCTGGGACAGTTTTCTCCTCTGTTAAGTTCTGTAGTCATTATACAGTGAACTCTTGCCATGAGGATATAAGCCATGGAATGTATTGATATATGAGGGTGCCAGGTCCCTCAGCAGCCACTCCTGTGGAGAGAAGACACTCAGCAGCAACCCTATGCATCATGAGGAAAACCCAGCCCTCATCACCACGTACACTGCCCTTTTCTGGGTTTTCACCAGCCAACTCATTCTCTCTCTCATATCCTTCCTAATGCTTCTGAGACACTTCATGAAGTCTGATTTTTATCTCAGGTGTACATTAGCAATCCTTCCTCTGAGATGACAGCTGACCAGTGAGTCCTTGTTCACTGTGAGTGATGTCATGAAGAATGGCTGAGCAGGTCCCAGCACTAAACCAGTGACTCATTCTGGTTGGAAAAAACCAGTCTTCACTCTCAAAAACTAATTAATTTTTACCATGTTGCATCCTGTGGCTAAGGAAGCACTTCAGTCACATAACATCTCTCCTGCTGGGCATGGGAATCCTGGGATCTTTCCCACACAGATCTAGAGCCAGTGAGCCTTGTTTATGTAGAGCAAGGTGAAAAACCCCAGGTACCAGCACAGGTTGGGGGCTGACCTACTGGAGAAGGACCTGGAAGTCTTGGTGGACGACCAGCTGACCATGAGCTGGCAATGCCCTTACAGCCAGGAGGGCCAATAGTGTCCTGGGGTGCACTGGGAAGAGTGTGGCCAGAGGTCAAGGGAGGTGATCCTGCCTCTCAGCCCTAGTGAGGCCAGCTCTGCAGTGCTGTGTCTGATTCTGGGCTCCTCAGTGCAAGAAAGACAAGGAGCTACTGCAGTGGGTCCAGTGGAGAACCACAATGATTATTAGGAGTCTGAAGCGTCTCTCTTATGAGGAAAGGCTGAAGGAGCTGAGCCTGTTCAGTCTAGAGAAGAGAAGACTGAGAGGGGATCTCATTAAAGAGGTAAATATCTCAAGGGCAGGAACCAAGAGGGTGGTGCCAGACTCTTTTCAGCCCAGCACCAGGACAAGGAGCAATGACCATAAACTGAAACACAAAAAGTTCCACTTCAGCATGAGGAAGAACTTCTTACCTGGAGGGTGGCAGAGCACTGGAACAGGCTGCCCAGGGAGGTCGTGGAATCTCCCTCTCTGGAGACATTGAAACCCACCGAGAGAAGGGTCCCTGTGTAACCTGCTCCAGGGGGGTTGGACGAGGTGATCTCCAGACGACCCTTCCAACCCTAAAAATTTCATGATTCAAACCTGCCATAGACTGGATATGATGGCTGATGAATAGCTAGGCTGGTTTTAAAACTTAACTCAGGAAGATACACTATTATCTCAATGCACCACAAAGTGCAGAAAGACAAAGATGATCTGTAGGTCACTTCTAGGACATAATTAGTTTTGTCTGGTTGTGATTTGTTGTTGCTTTGGGTTTTTTGTTTTTTTTGTTTTTTTTTTCCTTGAAATGTGTTGATCCTTCAGTCTTAGAAATAATCACTCTCATTAGAAATGCCTACTAACTCTTCAGTGCATGTGTATCATCCATATTTTGCTTTTTCTTTATTTTCAATCAATTTCTAAACCCTGAGAAAATCTAGCAGCCTTAAAAGCTTAGCTCTAACAAAAGAAGAAAAGTCATTTAGCACCATGCCACACACACATATGTATGTATCAATATCACCCTAATGCATTGCAAGTTCACAGTGTTTTTGCTGTGCTTTAATTTTCCCAAAATGATTTTCAAAGAGAAAAAGTACATTCCCTGAAAAGTCCTCCCTTACCTCAATTCCCACACATTTAAATAAAAATAACATTCGCTCTTTAAAGCTTCTCAGATCAGGGCTCCATTTAGTATGAAATTAGGGTCTTCCACTGTTGCTCATGTGAACGCTGCCAACAGCTTAATAGGTTTTCCTCTGGTGGGAAGAAGATAGGTCATGATTGAAGGGCTATGATTGAAGCACTCCTGTCATTTACTTAGCTGAAGTATGTTGAGATAATTTCTCCCAACCGCTCCCTTTAAATCACTCACTTTCTTATTTCATCAAGATTCTTAACAGCTCCAAATCAGAGAGATCCCTGTAGACATCCAATTTATTCTGCACTGTTTTCAGCTGTTTTCTCTCAATTTCCTGCTCTGTCTCTCCTTCTTTGAGTTTTTACTTCTCTCTGGAAGTTTGCTGTTTCTGTCACTGCTGCAGGTATAGCTCTTCACGTTCAGACCTACCTTCTTCATTATACAACATAAAAAAATGCACATAAAGTGCAAAAAAACACGAACCAAACCAAACCAAACCAAACCAAACCAAACCACACACACCAAAAAAAAAACCCAAAAAACACCCGCACACACAAAAAAAAACCACCAGCAGAGGACTGGAAAACCTGGTGCTGTTAAGGGCATCAAAGGGCTTTGAGAACAAAACTCAAAGGACAATCCCTAATAATTCACCTGTGACCATTTCTCTGAATTCTTATACACTCTAGTGTGAAATTGCTGTATTTTATTGTGTTACACTTAACACTTAGACTCTGGCCTTTGGTATTAATGGGAACGTCCTTCAACTAGAGCTGCTTTTTGTTCCTTTTCTTTGATTCATTAGTTGTTTACTGCAGACTATTAACAATCCTAGGACTAGCTTTAATCCACAGCCAGAGCCTTTAAATATAATACATCGTCAACAGGTAATTATTCACTTTGAAGTCCTTCCTTCTCTTTTCCTTAGCTGTTTGAGGTGATATCTGAGGCTTTAAAGTCTGGTAACAGAGTACCTCTATCAAAGCACTAAAATTAGTAATGCGAATGTCAAGAAGTTAATTTGTGTATTTTAAATATCTTTTCTTTTTCTCTCTTTTTGTTCTTTCTTTTTTTCATTTGTTTTTACTTTCTTTTTCTCTTTTTTGACTCCATCTAGAAGTTTGGAAAGCTTTTGATGCTTTTGCAACAGTGGTACTTGAGAGTTTAGAATCGGGTAACTGTGCTATACATGACTGACACTGTAAATTCACTAGGATCATCATCTCTTTTCATTATGCTTGGTAGAGTTTTATTTCAGTAGTCCTTCTAGCAGTCAGCTCAGAAATCCAGATCTATAATTCCAGGTGAGAGCCTCTGAAGATACACTGGGACAAGCACGAATTCGTGGTGCTGTGCTGATTTCAGAGACCTTTGACTCAGGTTCTTTGGCCTTCCTTTCAGGAAGGTCCTTAAGACTCTGATTCTATACCTAAAGCTTTCCTCAGTTCTGTCTGATACCATGTTATGAACTGAAACTTGTAAAGTTTCCTGAACTAGGACCTTTGTGTATACACTTGCAGAGACTCCTAATCCAATCTCAGATATGCTGAGAAAGACACGAATAACCCATATAGGACAACTTGACTCCACAGAACCACAGAAAATCAGCCTGGGATCTCCGTAGCAGAGTGTTCCTTCATTTGAAGGACTTCTAGATCTTGAAAATTCAAATGCATAGTATCATGGTGAACCCCCGAGATAATTTTTCTTTTGTTCGCAGTATTCTATTTTAATTTGTCACACTGCATTTTATAATTTTGAGACCAAAGTATACACCCTTGGAAATAACTTCTGAGAAAGCGTGGCCCATAAATGCAAGACAGTGGTATTAATTGAGATGCAGGGTGCAGCATGCTCTGATATCCAGATCTCTCATTATGTGTTTTTGGGGTGCTCTGACATGTGGCTTCTAGCAGAGGAGTAACCAGGCATGTGGACTACTACTACTACTACTACTATTGTTATTATTATTTATTTTTATTATTATTATTGTTGTTGTTATTGTTATTTTTATTGTTATTATTATTTTGCCCTTGCATTTATTTCTGTTCACGGGCAGCAATAATCACACATACCACCTGTAGCAGGCAGACTGCTGCTCTCCCAGCTCCCAGTTAATAGTGGAATGAGTGGGGTGACTCAGTGAGGCAGTCAACATGTGGACCCAGCTGCTTTCATCACAACAACGCTCCTAGAAAACACTGAAAGTGAAGAGCATCTACTTCCCCTGCAGATGAAGGAGCTAAGAGCCAAGTTTCAGCCTCATTTCATTGGGGCTTTCATTGTTAAGATGGTGAGCAAATTACAGAAGGAATGTCAAACCACTGACACCGTCACTGTCCAGTTCACCACAAGAGGAATAATCAACCCAGCACATAAATTTGGAGTAGTGGGGTGCTCTGTGCAGGCTCAACTGCAGGAAGGCAAGTGTGAGCATGCTTTGTCTTCCCCTGGTAAGTAATCTGCAGTATCATGAGAGAAAATCCATGCATGCTGAAGAGTTAAAATGATGAAAATTAAGCTTACAGTGAACAATATCCTTGCCTTTGGGGAGGATCTAAAAGCTCCTCAAAGGGAAAGTAACAGTTAAAAAGGCTTTATCTTTGCAAGTGTTATAAAAAAGGTCGTAAGCTGTATACACTACAAAGGCACTGCCTTCGCCCCTCCATCTCTGTGATTTCTTTAGATTGAAGAAACCTGTTGGCTTGAGTTCTAAAACCCCAGATAAAAGCTTTGATTTGTTAATTAAATTTTTACTGCTATCTGCATTTGATATCTCAGTCAAATTGTATCCGCTTGCAACAACAGAAAAAGTCACATCAAAGGAGGGCTCCACCTCCATGACCTGTAATTACAGAATTTACTGCAGTGTGACACTGGCTGCAAGATGCACCTGCCAGGCAGACCCAGCTTACTATCTACACCTAAAACAAAGCCATTTCATTCAGCTGGGATGAGCCAACACATGCTGAACAAAAGGGCAATGTTTTGTCAGGAGCCGGTCTAGCATATTGCTTGTCCTGAGACAGACGGGAGCTTCTGAAAACAAGGGGTTTTTTTCTGTGTTATCACACTAAGTCAGGGATAAGGATGAGCTCCCACAAAGAAAGGCAGAATTA
>VXBU01018930.1:68023-127338 GCA_013400315.1 Bombycilla garrulus | reverse complement strand
GGGAATTGAAAAGAAAAGGAAGAAAAAGGAAGGAAAATTTAAAGCCATCTTGGTGGTTAAAACAAAATAAGGAAAAAGCCACTCACAAACAAAACACTGACAAAATATTAGGAAACACAGAGAAAGATAGGATAGCAGAGAGAAAATAGAGAAGAAAACAAACTAGATATGCATATGCACTATCATATCCACTGGAGTCAAACTTCAGCCTGCATTGTTTTCCCCCTTAAACACCCACACAGGTATTGCAGAAATCCCCAATTTGTGTCAATGCATTCTTTGGCCTTCAGTTGTTTTGCACTATATTTTCAAACAAGCAGAAATGCAACATGGCAAAGACACAAATAAAGACTTCAGTCTTTATTAAACTTGGGAGTCTCCCTGTGAGCCCTAGAAATTACTGTTAATATTTATATTCGGGAAACAAAATACAAAGAAGGAAAATAAATAAGGCATGGAATAGACTTGCTAGGTAGGAATTTTTCCTGGAATGATTAATATGCACACTATATCCATATTACAGAACAGGCATTTTTAGCAGGAGAACAATAATTTTCTTGAAAAAAATTTAAATTGGGAAAACCAATATGAAAAATCCGTGCCTATCCACCCAGAAGGCGCTTGTTACTACTGCTTCAGTGATGCAGGGATTTCCAGGCTGCCCATCAAAAAAATGGTTCTCCGTTTGGTTCTCTCCCATGGATTAATGTCCAAGACAACCCTTCCTGAAAGAATAAATTAATAATAATTTAAAAAATAGTTCCTCACACATGATGCTTATATCATTTAGAAATGTTTTTTTTCAGAGGTTATTGTTTTCAGAGGGTTTTTTTTGTTTCTTTTTCTTTTTTTTTTAATGAGAGAAGCAGAGAAACTAAAATGGCTCTCTTTGACTTACTTTAGCATGCACCTGGCCTCACTGTAACAGGGAAAATTTTTCTACTGACTTCAGTGGGGCTACGATTTTGCACCTTGCATCCCTTTGGCCTCAACAAGCACTGACTAAACAATGTTGCTGAAAAGCATGGGCTGAGATGTGTGGTGGGATAAAGGGTCTGTAGACATCAAAGGTTTTCTCTGTTTTCATTGGAACTTCAAAACGCTGTTGAAATATTTACTAAACCAAACTGATGTGATGTCTCTGAAAGCTTGGATGAAAAGCACCCACTATGGCAAGCTGGGGTTTTTAAGCCTGGAGCACTGCCAGAGCATTCCTTCCAACGCCCATGCCCCAAAATTGGGCATCACCGTTTTGTCCAATAGTCTGTCCCTCTATTTTGCTATCAGAGCCATTTTCAGCAGTTTTCCACCGATGAAGTGTGGATTTCCTCTCCCGATAATAGCAGGAATGCAGTCCCAGCTGAACACAGGACATGCTCAAATCCCACCATCATCCTCAAACTTTTCAGATGCGCTTTCAGAAATTACAGCCCCGCAAGCCTGGGCTGTAGTCACCCCCTGGGTTTCATCACCACCTAGCTAAACAAGGAGTAACCTGGGAAGACTCTCAGGGATAACAGGGCACGTGACAGGCCGTTAGGTTTCTCAGCATCACAAAACAGGTCAGGGCTAAGTCAGAGTCAGAAAGCAGTACTAACTCCCCACCCCTGTTAAATGACTGGTGTTATTTCTGGTACTGGTCCATATCATAATTTAATCTCAGGAAGACCAGGAGGCAGGCTACAGTCACAGGTCAAGTCTTCACAGATCCAGCCTGACAGCATCAGTTTTCCCTGGCTACATGACTTCCAGCTTCTCCCAGCCTGGAGAAAAGCTGCCTCAAGAGCTTTCCTGGGATGAAGGCAGGAAAATGTGCTCCCCAGGGAGGAAAAGGGGATAGAACGGACCCACAGGAAGACAGCAGCAATCTAGTTGTGGAATGAACAGGTGTGAGATTAGAGACGTGGTGAAGCTGTCAAGGTATTTTGTTTTCGGGTAAAGCTAGAAGCACTCATGAAGCCTCTTGCAGAAATAAGTATAAATTTGCCTTAGCTGGATTCAGTCTGAGGTCTTGAAGTGGATCTTGATCAGTAAGTCTAAGGACCCTGAAAATTGGTGAGAGGCCTCACGAAACTCCTGCAAAAAATTACCAAAGTACATCTGCAGTCCGTAATTTTGCAAGAGTGGTCAAATATGTTTCATTTCCACAAAGACCAAAGGAGCAGAAACACAAACATTGAGTTTTCAAATATCAAGAGTAACATCAAAGGGCAGTCACTAACAGAGAGCATTAAAAGGCACTTTCCCCAAACTGCGTGGAAAGTCCTGGATCACATCGTACTGCACAGAAAAACCGGTCTATAATTTCTAGGAAAGGTCACTGTGCAGCGACCCTCAGGTTTCTGGGGCTCTGTGTGGACGTGAAACAACAGAGACCACATCTCTGATCTCTTAATAAACCATGTTTATTTTTTGCTTTATGTGGGTCAAGCTGGTTACAACCACGGCAAGAGCCAAGGGGCAGAGCCTGAGTCCATACTGGACTCCTGCCATCCATCTGGGTCTCCACACCAGGCAAGCCAATCTCCTTGCACCTGGAGCAAGCCAACATGTGGGCAGCATCGATGGCTGAGCACCTCAGAGTGATGCTGAGATTACAGCTAAGAGAGCAGAGCCAGGCAGAAACACCAGAAACTGGACTAAAATACATTCAGAGACAGAGAAATTCCACAGCTGCTTGCTGGACATGGAAAAGAGCTATATATCTTTTGATTGCCCAAATCAAAGCAAGGGAAAAGTGGCCCTAGATTACCTTCCAGGGCTGTCAATAGTCACACAACATTTAAAAAGCTATGTGTAAAAGAAATGAAAAGCAGTGAGAGCTATTACACACTTTAAAAGTCATTGAAGTTCAGTTTTGAAAATATATCCACAATCTACTTGCCTAAAAGGGGAGTGCTGTGATCCTTGTTTACTAAGTAAAACAAACACTCTGTACAGCACCAGTAAATGACCCACAAATGCAAGTCTTTACAAGCCTCCTCATTACAGTGAGATCAGAGTGTGCCATGTGTGGCTATCATTTTCTCAGGGCTTTTTCTTCTCCTCTTCCTGCTTTTTGTCAAAGCTCCTGGCTTCCCGTCTGCTTTCTATTTGCAGTTGCTAAAGGGAGGGACAAACGCACACACAATTAGTTTGGAGTGGGACAGAAAAGGGGATTAAAGTGCAAATAAATATTAACCAGATGAATGGTTCTCTCCAACGCACATCTTCATGAAAAAACCATGAAGGATACACAGTTATGTAGGTACATCAATTGTACACAGTTTTGCAGAAAAAAACTTTGCCATAGACCATAAGTCCCACATATAGACATTACATTTGCTTAGCTCTCCTTGCAAAGAAGCAAAAAAGTTGATACAGGGCACAGTTTTAGAATATTTTCCTCTCCTCAAGAAAACATGCTTTTTTTCAGTTGTACCAACTCTGCCTCATAACCCTTAGGATACTTGTGCCAGTCCAGGCGAGGTTCTTGGTTTGTATTTTTGCTTTCCCAAAATTCTTAATCAATAACACTACCCAAAACCTCTCAGCAGCTTTCCCTTTGCACTGATGGTCTTCTCCTTCCCCCAAGTCCTGCACCAACAGTGATATTCTTCCTTTAAAAGCCTCTTGCTCTGATACGTCAAATGAAAGATGTTAGCATTTGTGCACACCTTCATCAGGGCAGCCCTCAGCACATCAGTACTCCCCAGTGGATCTCATCTTCTTCCCTGAATGCTCACTCACCTTCAGGCTCCAGTCCCCACCAGGTATTCCCTCTTATACACCTCAAATATCCCCTGGTCACAGCAGGACATTCACAATTTCACCTAGTCTGTGGTGTACTGTCACAAATAAAGCTCTGTTTCAGGATTTGAGAGAATAGATGTAAATATGCAGGTGAGGTTTTCTGTCCAGCGCCTTTTCTACTATTGTATCTTTGAGTGAAAAGCAGCAGTGGGTACTAAAATAGTAATTTGGCATATGTACTTCATTGCTTATCAGCTCATTTGCTCAACAACAAAGACAGGAAAATGCTGTGGGGGTAATTACACCAGGAGAAGGCTCAGAAAACATGGAAGTCTGTGATGAAAATCATTTAAAGGGCATAGCTGTGATTAGAATGAGTGTCTGTGGCAGTAAATGGGAACATATTAAAGTGGCATGGGAAGTTTAATCGGTGATTGATCTCCCAACAATTACCTTGCTTTCTAAACCCCTCCATATCATTTAACGAGGTGATTTCAATGTTCTAATAAAATGTGGCAGGAGAATGTTTCCAGATGTCCAGTGTGTAGGAAAATAAATGCTTCCCTGAAACCATAATCTGTGCATTAAACCAACCAACAGTGTCTTCTGATTGAGTTACATTTCTGTCTCAGTTACAGAGGAAGGAGTCACTGAAAAGTCATCAGATTTTTAAAAATCCTTTCAAATCATGTCAGTTTTATATGAAACAGAAATCCGCCATTTCTCTTGATTTCTTGGCATAAAACAATATCATTTCACAAGTGCTGAAATATCTGCTTATACAATAGTTCCCTAAAACTGGTTGCTTCTTCCTCCATTAGAAATGGAAAATGTTGCTACTTGTGCCCTGTGATTGAGTTCTTTATCTCTGATCACTGCAAAAATGAGACCAATATGAATAAGCCCAGCTGTCAAACTACACTTTGAGAACTGAGGAAAAGGTTTAATGAAAAGTCCAGGACATCAGGATTCTCACCAGATCAGTCTGCTTGTCCAACACGACCTGCAGCTGACACTGGGAAGTTACGAGTGCTCCCAGCCCACTGAGCAGCACTTCTTCAGCATGAAAATTGACTTTTTTAAAAATTTTTTTTCATTTACAAGGGTGCCTTCTACAACTGCAGGGCTAATTTCCATACTTCAAAGAGCTCCAGCCGAGGTGTTCACATGACACATCACCAGACTCATGCTCATGTACGATATACACAGCAACCACTGCACTGGGGTAGAGGATGTCTGTGAGCAGCCCTGACTTCTCACAGACTCCCTGGGTAACTATGGGGGATGACCCATGGCTGCAGCATTTGCCCTGGGTTTTCCAGACTTGTCCCCCAACAATTATTATCCTTCAGCCAACACTTAGGGTCAACTTAATGTTCTTTAGAGTGTTTTGATACCAAATATCTCAGCGGAGTTCTGGTGTGTGTACATATCTGTCAAAAGCAACTCGATCCCTTCATTGTGGAGAGCAGAACTAACCCCTCTCATTGCCTCTCTCTTCACTACCTGCATTTTTGGGCAGTGACATAGAAATACTGCTGTGCACAGGACCCATGTCTATTTTCCATCCACTTGAGACTGGATGGTTTGTTTTCGTCTGTATTCACCCATCAAAGCCAAATAAAAACTCAACTAATCCATCCAACTAAGCTGAGGTCACACCATGTCTTAATTTCAGTGAGTGCAAACATAGCCCTCTTAGCAGAGAGAAAAGTAGAAAATAGCAGCACACTTAACCCCCTCTGCTCTGTAAATAGTTTTGTTAGCTCTCAGCTATCACAAAAGCATATCCCACATTGCTTATGGCAAATATTAACCAGATATTGAGTGCATTCTATTCTCAGGACAGTAAGTAATGCACTCAGTCCTCCAAGTTAGCTGTGCTTGGATGTGAGAGTCTATATTGACCTGTGAAAGATTGTGAAGGAGGAAGAGAATACTTTCAATGGTCTAGCAGGTCAGTGAGTGCTTAGTGCCACAGCTAAGAGCCCAAGGAGGATATTTTATTCCATGACTTTGAACGTTATCTCAGTTAAACAAACTGAAATGTGCAACTGAGTTTATTTTAGAAATGGCAAAAAATTATGTTGAAAGCAAACTTTGTGCATGAAGTGTCTATCATATTCAGGGAGCCTGAAATTATAGCATATACTTACACAGATTGTTCACTTTAATATGCTGCCAAATGGTGTGAAGGCCAAGCTGTAGATTAAATTTTCCTTTCTCTTCCCTGCCTGTGATACAATGATATGACCCCAATGATAATATATGAAGAAAAACTTCTTGCATTTACCTACCCACAGGGTTCATTTGGTTAACTCTGTGACTAATAATTCCAGTAATTAGTAAGTGCTCAGCAAATAGGGATGTTATGAAATCTGATCTTTTGAAACTGAGGTCCTTGAGCATTCTCTTTCAATGTGTAAGAAGATGCAGTCCTGCCTGACCTTCGCAGTTAGAAGCCACTTAAGCTACAATCTGTGCATTTTGTTTCCAGAAAGCACAAAATTGGGTGCTCCTTGTCACTGCACGTACTTGTTGGGAGCTATGCATTCCCTAAAAATAAAAATAAAATAAAAAAAATAAATAAAATAAACAGATAGATATATAATTTCTTTGTAGGCCTTTTTTTTGGTATATAGCAGTCTTGCTACCATTAGCTAGTGCTGATGGACAATATGGGAGCTGTATCTGTTTTCTGTTCATTAACTTGTGCTAAGTAATTCATAGTGAGCATTTGTGTCTATCCAGGTGGGAGGGGAAGAATGATTAAGTGCTAAAAAATGCTGCATCAAATGCATTTTTTTTCTCACCAAAGAAAAGAGGAAGCATGACACTCTGCCATATGATCTTCATTTCTAGGGCCAAACTAGGTGTTCCTTGGTCTCACTTGAACATCCACACGCACCCACACCTGAGGGTGAGGACAGTGTCTTGGTCTTGCAAGCAGCTAAACCTCTCACAGGGCTTTCTCAATAACATTTAGCAAAAGAAACTCTGTAAACACCATATTTTCATGGGTATAACACCAGGGTGTGTGCAACCCACACTCCCACCAGTGTACTATAGACCTTCCAATCATGCTAATTCTTACCTTTCTTTTCATATCTGTGAGGACTATCTGGAGATGCACATTTTATTAGTTTACAGGTTTATTCCAAAAAAAGAGGACTCTTAAAGAGGCTGAATTTATCTCAGACTGGGCCACATCTTTTAAAAATGGCAGCCCTGCTAGTGGAAGTACATTCTTGCACTCGCTTTGCAGAGGTCTCAAACTTACAAGTTTGTCACCTCCAGTGGGTAGTACAGCAGGCCCACAGGCCCCATTTCTCCATTCCTAGATAGAATATATTTTCATGAGCTTGTCTAGGCACCAATTCATTCTATTCCTGCTGCTGGTTTCCCTTCTGCTACAGCTCCCTGCTGTAACAAGAGGCAGACAGTAATGTAAAAGCAGGAATGTATCTTAGGAAGCAAGAGAAAATGAAAAGAGGTTAAAAATATTTCAATTAAACCAGGAATTCAAAACAGCTTTGAAAAAAAAATATTCCACTTAAAGAAATTGTTTATCTTAATTTGCATGGATGGGAGCCATCATCTTAATTTGCACGTAATGCAAAATGAGTTAACTATAAAGTACACGTGAAAGACATTTAAAGTTCAGGGAGCAAAGCAAGAAATACTGCTGTCAGAAGTGAGGCAAAGCTAGAGGCTGGAGTCAATCAATCTAAAATTATTCAAAAGATTACAAAGTAATATATAGCTGTTATGTTGGGCAAGTTTCTCAAAATTTCAGTCACAAGGGATTACAGTTTCAAGTTTGCCACTTCGGGAGACAATGGCTACTTGGAATAGCCAAGCAGAAATCTTGATGTAAGAGGAAGAGTTTTATTAATGTGAAACAGTCCAGAGTCCTCTCCTCATCATAACAAGTACAATTAAAACTTCTTCCGCTAATGAATAAAATACTTCCTTCATTTTCAAAACAATCTACTATAAGGGAAACCGTGCACCTCATCCTCAAAGTTTTCCTTTATCAAAAGCTCAACATGAAAAACTCCAAAGAATTCCAACAAAACAATTTGGAAATCTTTAGGGATATATTATGCCATGCCTCAAACAAGACCCCAGAGCAAAAAAATTAGAAAACATTAAGATTGATGAGATAAAAGTGATCCTGCAATTATACAACACCTCAGGAGAGGTGCACATTTCACAGAGCACCGTTGCAAGATCTATCGTTGCATCAAAGAGAACTGCATATAATAGCAAGCCCAGAGAACTCCAAACAAAGCTGAGAGCCATACAGGAAAAGTGGCAGTGTGATAAAGCAGAGGAAATCCAGCTGTACGCTGATAAGCATGAAAGGGTTTCACGAGTCAACACGAAGAGGCCCTGCTCCGGTGACTCCGGTCTAATAATGAGCAAATGGCTTGCAACTTTCAGTCCTCTCTAGGACAGCTCGAAGAAAAGGCTGGAAGACTCTTGTTTGCTGCAGCTTGTGTTTGCACTGTGCCCACACACAGCCAAGTCGCTAAATATTCACCTCAAAGTCTCTGCCGTGTTTCAGAGGGTTGTAAGAACTTTGATATTACTATTTGTTTCAACAAGATGAAAGTCGTGTCCTGAGCTGCCCCTACTAAACTGCAAGAGCCTCTGGCATTGCTGTTGATGGATAATCACAGTGTGCAATGCGGAAAGACAAGCAAACCCAAAGTTCAAGGGAGCCACCATCTTCAAAGAAATGGCATTTCTATCTTCAGCTCAAACACTCATTGTGGGTAAAAGGCACGAAGGTTGCCAATGAATTTAGAGAGATACAGAGATTATTATTCATACTTTTGAGTTATTTTATCTCTGACGCATGTTGAAATTTGTGATGAGTCTTAGGACTGCAAGCTGACAGCAAAATGCATTAACTTTCAATGGCTAAAAGATAGATCTAAAATTCGAAGTGGAAATAAATGGAGTCAATTATGCATTGGAAAAAGACATTAAGGGAAGTGGTGAATTTGTCATATCTTTAGTCTCTAAATCATTGTTTAATAACTTCCTAAAAGAGGTGCTGCAATTTAACAAAAACTTGCTGGATTCACTAATGGAATTGTGCGACGATGTTCCTCGGTCTGTGAAAGCTTAAAAGGAAACAACTTGTTGGCTAGTAAAAGCGTTTCCAAACTCAAATTTAAATGTTTCCAGTGAGCAAAACCTTCTGCCCACCCACATCCCAGGGAATTTCTCAAAACTGCTCTGGAGTGAAGCTTAAATTGCACGCAGGTCTTCTGCTGGCCCTCTGTGGTAGGGAGCAATGGATCCTGATCAGTCAGGGAAGGCAGAGGTCGGGACTGGCAGCTACTAATCGCAAGCACACGTGCACCTAGCCAGGCTTTGGTGTGTGCACATGGAAGTCTGCTTCATTACATCACTCCCTGGAAGCACAAAAGGGATATTGCTTTGACTCTGAGTCACCGGGGCAAGCAAAATCTCGACTTTATAAAGCCATACCTCTTCCATACAGGGGAATGTTTTCCATATGCTGTGGGATTAAAAATACAGCATCATATAGCAGAGAGTCATTTGGATAGATACATCCTGAGAAAAACCTTCTTTCTATGAAGAGCTATATAAGAAAATTAAAGAGGTGGAGGCATTTTGTCTACATTTAACCATTAATACCCTGAAATAAAACCTTAGCTTCTTTTGTCAACTTCAGGTTGTTCTGGTCAGTGATGGAAAAAAAAGTAATGATTTTTTAAAGAATACTCATACTTTTACAACTATGGCCAAAAATCATTATTATGTTGATTTAATTTAAGCATCTGCTTATCAGCAATACATCCTCACATGCCTCCCCCATAATATTACAGAATAATCCATGATATATTTACGGGAGAGAAAATATTTGGGTTGAATGACAAGTCATGTCGCAACAAGAATTTTTTTCCCTGCTTAGAAATGTAAACCTGGTAAAACAGCTGCCTAGTTTTTACACCTTGTATTCATCTGCATCACCTTTAGCTTCTGAATGCTCTGCCATTGCCTCACAAGTCAGAAAGCCCACGGTTATTGGCTGCATTTTCCATATGTAATGCAGAGAGTAACCGCACCATTCCTTAAATTCTAAACTTATTCTCAAAAATACACTGTAAAATCTGGATTCCTTAAATCATTAATTTTAGAACATAAATTCAAGGCTCAAAAAGTCTTTCTTTTTATAAACTTGTGAATATGTTTTTGAAAAAAAAAAAAGAAATATTATGTTAGAAAGCAGTGGTTTTTAGTTTTGAAGTGGTATTATGAATGCTATTAACATTCTACCCCTGATATCTACCTCAGGATCATAACCATTCCTTTTAGCCACCACATCACACCCCAAACTTTTTTTAAGAATCATTGTTCCCCAGTATATATGTCACATCATATAAAAATTACCTAATTTCTCTACTGCTAAAAATAAAACTTCATGAAATAAAAGCACTTCCAAGGCGTCAGTCTCTAGGATATGCCAGATCTACAGTAAGACTATTGATTAGCATTCATCAGAGAGAAGATTCCTGCAAGAATTCCTGCACATTAAAACCTCCTTGGTCATTCAGAATTCTTTATTTTCCATTTGCTTACAATTTATTGTTTAAAATTCATTGCTAGTCCTATCCCCTTCTTGCCTTACTGCTTCATTATCTTTCCTTTTGAAAGAGTTCTGCCCTTCCAGGCATCTCAGGACACCAGGAATAGGTGAATATCACAACACATTTTACAGCTCAATAAACTAAGAAACACAGTTGCTTGCTAGGGGGTTTTACACATAAGAAGACAAAATGAGAGTTAAGGCAGTAAGAGATCCCAGTCATAAAATTGTGAATACAACTCCTGTTTCCAGATTCTTTTCCTCCAAGCCAGTGCAAAAAAAAAAAAAAAATACAAGATTTGAGGCTAAACTGCACTCCCTTTGCATTAAGATTCAAATATCTCTCTAAACCAGAGTATTTCAAATTTGCAACATAGAAGTATTAGACTGACATAATTTCTCTGTGTAGACTCAAATTACCCTGTATTCAAGTAGGATAGAGTTTCTGTGACCCTGTCTGTTGTTCAACAAGATGACATGTTTTGAAAAATTATGCTTCTTCATCTTTTTCTTAAATAAAGAAAAAAAATTCAAACCAAGTACATTTAAAGTCCAAAACTGACAGGAATTTAGAAGGGAGAATATGTTTGTGCAGAGAGAAGCTCATTCCTCTCGACTGATTTTTGTTAACATTGATCACAGTGCTTGCGAATTTGCTAGCAGCTTAAAAAACAAATACCATAAAACATTCTAACTCTCCTAAAACTCCTAAAAATATAAGGAGATGAGAAAAATCAGGGGTTTAAGAAAACTTCAGTAACCATGTGGAAAAAAGCTAGAGCCAGCATCAGTAAGATGATGCTTATTGCCTCCAGTCTCCTCTCCCTCACTGGTGGTTCACCTCATGGGGGAGGCTTTGCTTACTGAGTGAAATAAGTAAATATCTTAGTTGTCTCATCTCCTGTAGACTTCATACAAACTGTGGTAAGGGAAACTTGAAGAAGCAGAGCTCTGAGTGAAGCAGGAAGCTTTGCAGGCCACCCTGAGGTGGCCACAGTTCTCCAAGTGGCTCATGACAGGCACGATTAATGTAAGTGGAAAACTAAAAAGCTAAAGCTGTTTATTTGAAAGGACAATGCATTAGAGACTTCCTGACTTCTACCGGGTCCTTATCCATTCCTGTAGTGCACCTTCTGGAGCATTAGGCAGCCCTGGAAGAGTTTGTCCTGTCATTCCCAGTAGCCTGTGGCACATGGAGCGTCTGCATTGCAGCACCTGCAGGTGAGGCACGCCCAGTGTGCTGGGGAAACCAAAGGCATGGGAGGGACAAGTGAAAAGAGGACATAGCATGTGAAATTTGAGGACAGTTGTTGGCACTTTTTACACAGTCTGGGGATACATTTCATGAATTAAAAGCAGCCTGTGTGCAAATTTTCCTCATCAGCATAACCCACAAGTGTGACAGTGACTCTAGAAATGTCATCCCAGTGTCAGTGTTTCTATCAGCAGCAGGTGTTTGCTAGTACAGACCTCATCTCATGCTTATAACCCTCATAAAAGACATACTCCAAGACTCATTTTAGACTGAAGATAATGCCCAACTAATACACTGGCTCCAAACAGCCTTGAAATTTGGCTAAGTGTCAGCTCAGCTCTAAACACCCAGTTGCTAAGTTCAAATTCTCATTGGAAACTTTTAAGGGCTTCTGTAGGTGTTTGGTGCCCCTGCAGCTGGCATCATTTCAGTGGGTACTGAAAATATAGTGACGGTAATAAGAAATGTCACTGCTTGAAGACCACACAGCTCATACCAGGTGGGCTGTGCAACACAACAAGATCATTTCAGAGCAGAGAGCAGAAACTTCATTTCAGCCTTTAGGCTTGTGGCTTGAGAGCAGCTGTGATGTGCATATATGCAGTGGACTTTGGGTTTTCAGTGCAAAGCCCAAAGATGGTCAAAGTGTCAGTCAGCAGCACCAAGCAGTTCTGTGTGCAGATCCCTAAGCTTCCCCCTCTTTGAGTGTTTCATCCTTCCCCAGGCTGCCATTCTCTCTGTTCAACCCAAAAAGTAGCTGCTGGAGACTCACTGTAAAGACGGGGTGGTGCAGCTCTCTCTTATACACACACACAAAAAAATTAAAATAAATAAAATAAAAAAGAGAGAGAGATCAGGTTAACTGGACAGCCACTCACAGACTACAACCAACCAACAGGGTAGCAAATGGTGGTGAGGTGAGGGTGGGAACAAGTTGTCAAAACTTCTTCTCTACCAGCACTGTCATCAAATCCAATACGGTCCTAAATTTAAACCCTAAATCTTCTAGAGCATGATCTGACTGACACTTAGGAAAGCTGGCTTGTGCTTAAGTGCCTGAATGAAAGAGACCTTAATCTCTTTCTTCTTTAGCTGTGACTTGGAATAATGAAAACATTTTAGACAGAAGCATGATTGTTATGTTGATGATGTCCCTTCAACTATTTACAGATGTAGTGCCAAGATACCACAAGAAAGGCCAAGCATAAAGTATTTCCAGCACATCAAAAAGCAGGAAGCATGGGAAATCTTCCCACTAGAAAAGCCTGATCTCATGGGATTTCTAGCTCAGTTGCTTAACTCTTGCTGTCCCAGCAGCTCAGAAAGTAGATTACATCAATTTGCCTCAAATCTTCAATCTCAGTGATTCATAGTAAAGCTGACAGAGAAGTGGTGGAAACCATGACATTAAGTGAGAGTTTAAGTGAGTCTTTTCACTGGTTGAGCTTAAAGAAAGCCACAGATATAGATCTTTAATTCAACTGCCAGTGTGATTTGCTCTCTCCCAAACTGGGGCTTGGGGTAATTAAATCTTTACAGCTTGATGAGAATATGCATTTTGCTGTGTTCTGATGGTCTGTGTGCCAGGGGAAGAGGCCAGTGCAGGCCTGGATGGCAAGCCAACAAAACTACATACAAAAGCGCCTGTGTTTTGTCCCACAAACCACGTCATACAGGAACTACTTTCATGCCTTTTGGAGCTTCTGGGAAAACTGGCAGTGCTTCAGAGCCATCTACATGGGGTAAAGCAGCCACTGTAGCTGCTTTGGGACAAGCCCTGCAACAGGGTGCAAGGAAAGCAGACGGAGGGCAGCAATTTCCACCTTGCATCAAGATGCCTTAATTCTTCCATTTAAACAGGATGTCATAATCTATAGATAGATTGTAGAAAGTATATCAGCTGCTGGGAGTAATGATGTCTCTTAGCAGCTTAGCTGACAGCCTGGTAACCCAGCTACGAGCTCCTGAGAGATAAGGAACATCTGAGGTCCCTTGGGACCTTGTCTTTCCTGATCTCCACCTGCCTTGCTGATGGGGAAATCTTGCTGCAGGCTCCTGATCTAGCAGTAAGCAGAGGCTGCTTCAACCAGCCTAAGAAGCCTCCAAAGCCTTCAAATTCCCTTGGGAACCTTGGCTATCGATACAAGGGACAAGAGCCTTTCTGCTACAAAATACCTTGTATTAAAACAAAACCAAACAAACATGTCTACTTTAATTAGAAAGTGCAGGTCTTCTACTTTCCACCCTCAATCGCCAGCTGCAGGATGACCAAACCCCTCTTGTCATTTCTCTCCATGCTTCAGCAGGAACTTCCTTAGAAGGCTGTCAGTAATTTCTGATCTCTGGCAAAACCAAGAGGACTATTTAAACTGCCTTAGGTAGGCAACTAAGGAATTTTTCTTGGGAAATCAGACTCTTACACAGCGGGTCTTTAATTTCAGTTGGACTTTTTAGAGTTGACTCATGAGAAAAGTGAATTCCAGTGTTCTCACATGCCTTTTCTCCTACTCTTCCTCACTGCAATGGGCTAAGCAACAGCATGGGGAGCAGAGCTGTTGAGCACCTCAAATGGAGATATTGCCACCAGCAAAGAAACCGGTGAAATCTTGGGCCATGAATACACGGGCAGATCTTGGGGAAGCATTCCTAGAATAAGGTGTGATATGAGTGAGTTAAGATTTTCCTTTCTACATGCTCTCAGCTAATGTGCCTCTCATACTTGCCTATGCCTCCTACATTTCTGAATGGCCTGTAAGGCAAATGCCCTTTATTAGCATGAAAAGGGCACTGGCATGTTTTCATTCCTTCAAATATTCCTTCTGTCTCTGCTTTCTACTGTGGTTGGGCTGTCAATCTGAAACATTCACATAAATACTGTCAGGCTTGTATTTTTTTACCTCAGTGTATGCAGACCCCTCATTTTTTTTGTTACCCATAAATCTGCTCATCAGTTCTCAGGCATCTCATGATGTCTTAATTTTTTAAGTCTTTAACTCATATCATCTATTTGCCTTTGACAAAAACTCCATGTGACTGATGGACTTGTATCAGAATGGAAAGGAAAAATACTGAGTTAATGAAGAAAAAAGTCATAACCAGAGGTTTTAGCTAATATTTCAGAATCTATTCAGGTTTTTGTTTCAGCCATCAAAATAATCCCAAGCTAAGGTAAATCCTGAAACTAAGATATTTGTTGCCTGGACATGGCAAGAAAGTAAACTTAACTACCTGGGTTTAACATCCTAATGAAGCTGCATCTATTGAAATTAAGGTCTGAACTGGATAACCCATGAATGGCTGAATAAAACAGTGTGTCCAAGAGGTTTACAGCAAAGGGTTAGTACAAGGTGCAGGCTCGAGCTGCTGAAAATCTGAGGTGATTAAAAGTATGTGTTGAGGGGGAAGCCATCTCCAGATCACATAATTTTACAGACCCATTTAGGAGCAATAAGAGATTGAGTTAGACTACATGGTGAGGGGATGGACAACAAAGGAGCAGGCTATAGGAGTGCGGGGAATAGTTATCTCTTAACCTGGAGCACAGCAAAGGCATACTGCTGTGCCTTTAGACACAGTCCCTTCAAGAGGCAAGCTGGTGTAATCTGGCGTGCTCCAGAGCAAAGGCAGGACAAATCCTCTTTCAGCTTGACTCAGTCTCACTGCAGACTCAGCTGCTGAAAGACAGTTTATTGAATGGCTGTAATGTCACCAAGTATCTCAGCCCCAAGGCTGAGTGGGTTTAAAATAAACTGAAGCAAGCTGCTCCTAAATCAAACTAAGCATTCACACCACATTAAAATTTGTTTGAAGTTAAATGTCAGAAAAGACCCATGTTTTCAGTGAAGGAAGAAGCCCTGTAAGAATACCATGGATTTTTGCTGTGCATTGAGTAGTATGGCACTCAAGACATTGCTTGGGTGTTGGCATGTACATGCTGATAGACATGTACAAAGACTTGTGTACTAACTTCTTTATGTGCTTGATAATTACCTTAAATTTTGCCTTGCTGAGGATTATTTTAATTAATATGGAGACAGTCTTAATTAAAGCACATGCACAGCAAAACAGCCTAAGCCAAGAAAATGTTCCCTCACTGCCTGATAGAGAAGGTCTACCACAAGACACTCTGGTCAAAGAGGACACACCCAAAATGTTACCCTTTATCCAAACCACACACTCTTCTCAGAGAAAAGCATAGTAATGAGAATATGTCTCTGGAATAGTACATTGAAAGTTGTGTGACCTTATTATTCACAGAGATACAGCTGGGCATAAGCATCACACTTTCAGCAGAAATTTTCAAGCCATCCAAAGCAGGTTTTTGCTGGGAAACTGAGGGCACTGCACAAACCATTATTAGGTCTTGTTGAAGGCTAATGCACATTTCCAAGAATAAAAAGTGACCAAAATGTCTGGAAGGTATCAGTAGTGACAACATAAAACACACAGCACAAAAATGGCTTTGATGTGAGGGACAGAAGGTTAAGTCGATCTCACTGCAGTTAGAGAAGGGTAAGAGGTACCACAGACATTTGGGGAAAGTAGAAATCTTAAAAAATCATCAAATCATAGGACTGGGGATTGTTACTCAATTCCTTGAATAATCACCAATGTCCTTTACAGTTTCTGAAGCAGACAAGATGATGCCAATGTCTGTAATTAAGTGAGGACTTGGTCATACTCAGAAATATTTTTCATTCTTTTAAAGGTGAGCTCAATAGCACCTGAGCCACCTGAATAATGCCAAAACCCTGTAATAACAAATCCCTCAGTACCTTCCATACATACAAAATAGACCCTGTATGTGTATTCATGCATGTGTGTGTGCACCTGTGCCTGTTACAGAGTCAAGGAGTTTCACCAGGGTTTTCCAGGCATATGCAGCAAAAGGATGGAAATGGTAAACTGTCTTCTTGGAAAGAAACAGCTACACTCAGTACATACAGCAAGGATTAGCAAATTATTCCATTATTGCTTTTGCTTGTCCATATCAGAACAGTACATAAGAATACAGTCAATGTCTAAAAGACACTCTGAGACTGAAGAGCAGAGCCTCTCTTGTTGCTTCAGTTCTACACAGTGCTCCTTGTTAATAAAATAATGGTGGATAAATGTGTAAATATAAGCAGCAAGATTTCCCCTCCTATCTTTATTTTCAGCTATTTATTTTGATGAAAATATTGCTATCCTATCTTTCCTGTTTCAGCAGCAGTCCTTGTTATTTAAACATTAACAGGACGGAATCTCCTGGATCCCAATTAAGCTGTCAGAATAGATAAGCTATGGATTTTCTATGTCTAGCAATACTATGAAAGCCACAGAAATGTTCTCCCTAGCAAAAGATAAGGGGGGAGATGTGCTTCAAATATATGGTGGGCATGTCAGCAGCTTTTATGAGGCATCAGAGAGCTAAGAGGCAATTTGCCCTGCCACTGTGTTATTTCACAGCCAGAGAAATGCCAAAGTCAGTTTAGAGCACACAAAGAGCTTCAAGAGAAGTTCCTGAAAGGACTCAAACCTCTGGGAGCCAGGTTCACAGGCTAGAAAAATGGCGCTGGCTCCTTGTTTACAGGGTGCACACAGCTGCGGAGGAGGGAGCAAAGCAGTTGTCTGTGTTTTTTAGACAGACCAGGGCTACTCAGACTTGGCCAGCACGTCAGATTCAACTGCTCTTTCCCTTGAGCCCAGAAATAATAATGGTCTGTTTCCCTTTTTTTAATGTCCTTTCAGCCATGCTGCTATTTTTATGCTTCACTTGCTGGCACATGGATCAATCACTGTAGGACCTGATTTACAACCTGTATTCCAGACACTGCTGCTAGCGAGGCGGGGAGAGGGACGAGTGTGTTTAAACACTCATTGTGCACTGTCTCGGTTTGGCTCCAGGAGATATTTGGAAATGTAAGGCAAAGGAAAGAGGCTGGATCCTCTATCATTTATACTAATTAACTTCTGAGCAGTGAATCAGCCTGACTGTTTCCACAGAGTAAACCCAAGACTTTCAGCCCTTGTCAGTGAGTTCCTCCTTAAAAGGCCGTTTTGTTTCCCAGGATGTATAGCACAATCCCCCAACTCATTATGGATGGCTTTTCTAGATTAAAAGGAAAAAAAGGATTGTTTTATTGGAGAAAACTAAACAAATCTGACATCCCACACCATTTATTGACCCCATCTGAGAAGCCTTTAGTTTAAAGCGAACACATGACCTTCATCTCCCTTGACACATGGGACACAAGCAATAATACTTGTTTTGATGACTGAGAACTGGTTTTAGGTGTATCCACATAAATCCCGTTGCTGTTAGAGTCCATGTAAGTGAAGATACAGAAGACAGACTATCCCCTAAGGGGGAAAGAGTGGCAGAGATAATGTATGATGAACTGACTGCAGCTCCCATTCTCAGCACCCATGTGCCACCTGGGGAGGAGGGATAGAAAACTGGGAGTGAAATTGAGCCTGAGAAGAAGAGGGAAGTGTGGTGAAGGTGTTTTAAGATTTATTTTTTATTTCTCATTATTCTACCCTGATCTCATACCTAATAAATTAAACTAATTTCCTCAAGTTGAACCTGTTTTGCCTATGACAGTACTTGCTGATTGATTTCTCCCTGTTCTTATCTCAATCCACAAGCTTTTAGGTATATTTTCCCCCACTGCCCAGCTGAGGTGGGCATTGCTAGTGGAGCTTTGGTGGGCACCTGACATCTAACCACCGTCAGCCCGCCACACCAACCTAAAATTCATTTCAATACGTGTGAATTTTTATGCTCTCTTCAGACATCTTGGCCTGGATTTATGAAACAGTGATGGACTATGCAACTGACTGCACACAGCTGATGCAGCATATACCTTCCTTTTAGACTCGAGATATTGAGAGGACTGTGAGCCATTACACTGATATACCAATCCTGGCATACATATATACCTTTCAGCATATGTATGTATGTTCCAGTCAGTGTTACTGCTATCAGGAGTTTACCTACAAAAATTAATCCTAAACAATCTCAAGTATTCCTAAATGAAACTAAACCGACTTCTCTTAAGGTTTATTTCTGGTTCATCAGTTTTTACAGGAACATTTGAAGTTAAACAGAGGTTGACAACCATTGCTTTGCACCTTATTCCATAGGAATTTTTTTTTTTTGGGTCACTGAATCATCACAGTAAAGGCCAGATCTGGAAGGGGCAGTTTAGCAGGGCTTTTGTGAATGTGATAATCACCATTTTGGACTAAAAACACCTTTTCACATTAGCCAGGCAGGGATTTGACTTGCAAATTCTAAACCTGAATTTATAGTGTTTACAAGAGGGGTTTGCTTCCCTATTAGAGCTGCTGCTGAGGGCCCAGCAGCCCATTAAACATCAGTGTCCTTATCAACTCTCAGAGCTCGTGACAAGGTTGGAACCAAGTGCAACTCACGAGGGAAGCCCAGCTTTGTCTCTCAGAGAGGAGCATAGTGCAGGAACAAAGGGCAGCACTCCTGTCCCAGGAAGGATAAGAGGCTGAGCAACAAACTCCTCTCAATCAAGTGAGAGAAAGATGCTCCACATCTGTGCCAACACCCACTGCACAGCTGAGACACCACTCATAAAGCAAGCAGAGAACAAAATAAAAATGAAATTTCATTGTAGCCTGTAAAGACTCTCACCAGCAGCTCTTCATCTTAACTAAACATCAAGAAAAAATATAACAAAAATTATTTTCAGACTAGGATGTGACCAGTCGGTAACACTGCTCCTTCAAACAGACTAGCCACTGGTTACCCCCCATGGGAATATCTCTGCAATGGGTTAACCAACCTTTCTACATTCCCCTACACTCTCTTGAAGAAACAATGTGAGAAAAATGGCCTTACCACATTTTCTTCTGGCTCTTTTGATGTAGAGGCTGACAGAGCATGGAAGACAATGCAGCAAGAGGTGGATGGTTCATTCAGTCTCTTGGTTCCTCCCATGTCCAGAAGGGAAAAGCTCTGTGCCTTTACACAGAGAGGTTTTTTTTATGGTCCCATGAGCTGCACATACCCATGCCAAGATAATGAAGTTGCTCCTGTAAAAATACCTTAATATAAAGTAGCAAGAGTCAGCTTTCATAAGATTTACTTTGGGTCTAGTCCTTGCAGAAACAGTGAAAGTAAGTGAAGAATCTCCTCTGTCACAGAGAAGCACGAACCAAATGCCTCCCTCTAGGGCAAACAGGTATTCAGAGGAGACATTTGAGTGATGGAGCAGCTTGACCACTTTGCTCATGCACATACAAAAGTTGGTTAGAGGGAGCAACATCTTCCTCAACTCTGAAATATTTTATAGATATTTGAGAGACTTTTGGGGTACTGGAAGCAGAATGACAACAAAGCAGAACGACTTGACCACTTTTATTGCTGTAATTAGACTAATTCCAGTAACAGATCTATCCTCACACACTGCTACATTGTGCTACTGTGATCTGTACATATCCTTGCCAAAAATGCTGAGGCTGCTGCTGGGAATTCTAAGAGAAAATTTGCTTCTTTTGTTCTTGTCTTGATGAGCTCCGTGGAAAATAATGTGGTTGTAAGCTGTTTCCAGTGCTGACCTGTATCTAGCAAGTGGTCTTCATCCCTGAGAATTTGCAGCTCTTTAGAATGGGTTTAGATAGGACTCCTGGCAGATGCCAACCTTTCTGAACAGAAAAGTGGCATTTGAAGTATTGACAAAAGATTGGTATGTTTTACTGAGACACAGGTTTCACTTCATTTCTGGTAATGGATTGATTCAGATTTGGGGGTGAAGTCAGTTTTTAAACTGGAAATCAAGGAAGAAAACAAGGAAACTGGAGGAGCAAAATCGGGGTGAAATTAAAGGTATCAGTTGTTTCCAAATTTCTAGGAGTTCACATTTCTAGACACCTGATAAAAATCAGAAGGAAAAAACGTATGTTTCTGGAAATAAAATCTAGTTTTGCACCCATATGATTCTGTACTCCTTCCCATTTGGGGTTCCTTCTGCAGATCCTCAGAACCACAGGAGTCCAAGCATGGGGACCAAGCCATGACTGACACCAGGCTGCCTCCACCACACCTACCCACATTGACACAAAAACAGAGCTGATCTTAGAGCAAGGGAAAAATTTGGCCCTCAGAGGGAAGAATCCACACAGGAATAGCCTCAGCAAGGGCCTGACACCCAGGTCTCTGGGGAGAGAAGTCCTTTCCCTGCCGTGGAGACTATGGGGCCTGTCAGACCACAGAAAGTCTCTGGCAGCACATTCAGAAGATGGGAAAATTTTCACTGAAATATGGTTCTGGCCACAATTATTTCACTCTTGAGTGAGGTTATTATTATTTTTTTATTATTGTTTTAGGAGTCTCTGCTTCATTAAAAGCGGGAAGTCAGTGTATACAAACACTCATGTAGTAGAAAAATCAATAAACAGCCTTCTCTATTATAATAAAAAAAAACAATGAAAAAGACTTTTGAAATCTTGTTCTGTAAGAATAAGAATAAATAGTGCTCTAGTGAGTGAGTTCCTGTTTCTAATTAGACTTGGACAAGATGCCTCGTTGGGCAATGAGGCCATTGTCTTCTCAGAGGTAGGAACACGATGCTTCTCAAGTGGTTTTAGGCTGATGCAGCAGTGATAAGGTTGAAACAGGGACATATGTGTCCCCAGCATTGCTGCCCTGAAGGCAGGAATTTTTTTAATAATACCCTTGCCCAGAAACAGTCTTGCAAATTTCACAGTTGTCGAGTACAAAACGGAATATGCTTTTTTGTTTGTGTTTATGTAAAAGTATTTAGTGATTGCCAGAAAGTTATGGGACTCTGGTCAACAAAGATTTTGGCCATCAAAGTGGCAATTAGAGCTGATCATGAGATTTCTGACGGCACATTATTCCACTGGAAAACATTGATTCATGAGAGCCAGCAAATTTCATGTTAAAACATAAAATATTTCAATTAACCCACATCCAACCACATGCAGTTTTCCACTGGAAAACTGCCTGGCTTCCTGCCAGTGAACCTGGTGGTCTGCTTGGGACACAGGGATTGTAGGCTTGCTGCTTCCAAACAGGGAGTCTGGTAGTGCTGGGAGACCTGGCTGAAGTCAGCAATCCCAAAGTATAGGCTCCCATCCCCAGCCTTGGCTCATCGTGCTGCTCCGTAAGAACCAGCAGCAAGGCTGGAAAGAAGCACGTCCTGGGGAGAGTATTTTATTTTGGAAATACCATGCGTCATTGTTTCCTATTCCTATTTTTTTCCCTATAAATTTCTCTTTTGTGGGTGATTTCGAAATAACTGGGTTCATTCCAAATCAGAATAAAACCAAATGTCAGAATTTCCCACGAACCAGGAATTTGACAATTTGGCCAGTCTTTCTGGCAGTAATCCAGCAAATTTTCAATAAAATTGGATGTGCTGCTTGATGGCAATGAGCAGTTGGATTTTCTATACAACTCTGAGTGCTTCTCAAAGAACTTTCCTATTAAAAGTAAACTGTGATTTTGCTTCCAGCTGCCAGTAGGTGAAGGTACTGCTTGTACCTGGACCAGGACTCTTCTCCAAAGGGAATGTCCACACTGCTTGGTTCTGCTGAGTCCTGCCTGCTCTGCCCTCAACACAGTGAGGGAGTGGGGGAGAAGGCACATGCCACGCTCCCAGTCTGTATCTTATTAAGCAATATTATAAAATGACAAGCTCTCAGAATAAAATGGGCCCACGCAGAGCACATATACATCTGATGAGAAATAGGGTGATTTGTGTTGTGTCCTTCACTTCCTGTTTTTTTAAAAGACCTTATGAAGTAATAGAGAGTTGCTTTGGGGGGGGAGAGAACACAAACCAGCAGCGGTTTAACTCATGACCATTGAGAAATGAGGATGGCAGCAGTTATTTCCCTTTATATCAAGCAAACGTGGTTTCAAAATCCATCCTGACCAGATCTAGAATCTTCAGAGATTTTTATATCCACAGCACTGGGCAAGGTAATACAATAGAGATCTGAGTATGGCTCAAAGATCCTAGAGGAAAGGCCAAACTCTGGGTCTGAAATGGGCTGTTCAGAGAGCCTGTGATTTTCTAAACTGCCACCACCACTGCCCAGGTCTCAATCCCTGCCCTGCCCAGCCCTAGTTAAGATCCCACTGATAGCAATAGGGGTGCTACACTGCATTATCACATGCATACAGATAATCCCAAAGCTGCTAATGGAGATTTCTCTGCAAGGGAGAGTGGCTCAGTCTGAGGTGGACTTGATGATTTCCAAGGAGCTCCACCATGATCAACACAGGGAAGGTCAGCAGCTGAAGTGAAACAGCTTCATGTTGCTACCTGAAACTGTGAGCTATGAACTATCAAACCTAGTTCAGAGTCTTCTTTGGATGTGAGAATTGTGTGGTCATTATTTACTCACATGTGTTTAGGACAGACTGTTCCTGTATTTCAGCACCTCCCAGGACTAGCCACTTAGAAATCATACCAGTTTAAGAGGTGAGAGAAAAAAAGAACAGGAAACAAGTACTAGGAGAGAGCACCCAACAATGTCTTTCCAGCAAGACAACTTGCCTTTAAATTATAGTAAGACTCAGTCAAAAGAAAAATAGATTTAAAAATTTTTACCCTGATTTTGCTTACAACCACTTCACTCCATTGAAGTAATGAGGGCTACACTAGCATCTAATGAGGACTGCTCAGGATTTCTGCTTCAGAGGCAACTAAATCCAGCTGAGCTGACCTGTAAACTTCCTTGGCAGATGGCCTGCAAGGACCAGAAATTATTGGTGTCTATCCAGACCTCTACTGTCATCAAACTCAAAGTATGGATAAAGCATTACAACCTCTGTGTGACTGTGCTGTAGCAATCACTAAGGCCTTCTGTATGTTTACTTCAAAATACTTCAGGGTTTACCATGGATACTGCAACAAAAGAACACCTGCTATGCTGCTTTATTTTGTTCCCAGAGAAGTCATCCTTAAGCAGCAAGAACATGGCACAGAGCAATGTGCCCCTGGGGCTGGCCTCCAAGACCTGCTCTCTAGAGCAAGGATGACGGGGGGAAAGTCCCTAAAGCCATGCTTTTGGTAGACAGCAGGTGATAGAGGAGACCTGTTGTTTCCTTGCTGCGAGACAAGCAGACGCATGGGGCACTTTCTTTATCACTTACTACACTCTTACAGAGATAAGAAAGGAGAGTGCTCTCCGCTCCACAGCTATCCCTTTCCTGAAATCCAAATAAAGGAAAGATGCTCCGTTTCCTAGACAAACCCTTGAAAAGTTATCAGCCCATGATCTGAAACGCAAAACTAGACCTGCTAATCTTCCTAGCCTATTGACCTCCAAACTCTGGTTTGGATTCCAGTTCATGGCTGGGATTCTGCAAGTCACAGGCAGGCAACAGGAAGAAAGGTTGATGTCTGTGCATCTCTGCCATTCTCTTCTCTCTCACCCCACAAGGATCCTACCATTATGGGCTTTATTCAAGTTTGGGAAGTTCATAAACCATTTATTACCATCTTCCAAACCGCAAGCAAGTAGAGATTCTGCCAGCTGGTAAATGCACTGACAAAAACAAAAGACATCTGAAGAGAGGCAGCTCCCAGATAAATAACACATACAGGAAAACATTGGTTACCAATTTCTAGTTTTAAGCCTGGAAATCAAAAAGGCATTTTCCAATCACTGGCAGCAAGTCCCAGTCATGCACTGCTAGGACAAACAGTTGAGAGGTACTTGGTAACAGCCTGGCAGGGGATTCGTCTGAGGGTGGCCATCTGTGTGGGTGTTGTACACAAGGTTTGTATTTCACTCTCCTCTATTAATAAGGTTAATAAGTAGAACCATGTGCTGTGCTTGTGTGTGACACGCTAGGCACATTTAATGCGATGCAGAATCTAACAGTCCATGCCTTAGAAGAGTTTTAAAAAAAGTTGTCCATGAAGGTAACTTTCCTGAGGCAAACAAAAAATAAGCTGAGGCCAGCAGATCAACTAAAATGCCTCCATTTTTCTGTTCATGCCCTCAAGCTAGTAACATGAAGCTCAGACAACAAGATGTCAAACATTCACCTTTATCATTGATGTAGCTGATTGGTGTCAGATGATGGCATTGGTTTCATCAAAGTAACAGCCATGGAGCCTGGTACGCGTTACTGCTGATTGGAAAAGCTGCGCAAAGGAGATCAAAAAGACAACAGAAAAGCACAGAGAAAGAAAAAAGGAGAAAAAAACATTAAAAAATATCGTCTTTTCTCTCAAGGGATACTGTCTCCCTCTCACAGTTCTGGCACAATGAACAAACAAAAAGAGGTACAATACAGTTCAGTAAGTAAACAGCCTCAACAATTCAGCCTTGCTATAAGCCTTTAATTTACATCTTGAGCTTCTGCTATAACAAGGGGTATAAATGAGTCCTAAACACACATTAGGATCTATTAACTGACAATTTAAATGATAATTTAAATACGTTGGATCAGATTTACTCTATAAGAGTTTCTTCCAGCAAGAGAGTTTCTGCATTGGGCATGTGACTTTCTATTACTGTGCCAGACTAATCTCCACAGCAGATCATCTGCAATTTCAGATGCATTCCCAGAAATCTATTCTATATTCCTTATTTTCAATAGCTGCTGCCATTGGTGGCAGTGGTCCTTTGATCCTCCGAAATTTGTTTCATGCTCTTTCCTTATGCATGGATTCATCTATTCAAAGGCCTGATGATTTCACATTAAAAAGGTTTTATCAGATCAATATGACTGCCAGCAGTGGTACGCAATTTTTCTTACAGCCACAGCTGTGGATGGTTATTTCACAGGTCATTTGGCATACGCCACACAATTTTATGGGCTTTCAAAAGCATTTTAAAGGGAAAGAAAAAGTGGAGACCTTTTCTGTAGGTACTTTTCCAGTAAGCTTTGTCCTCCCCATTTCTACCTCTAAGCTGCAATAGACCTAATGACTTTCCATGGGTGAAGTTATTACTCCTAAAAAGGGGCAGCATTCCAGTGCTACCATGTGCAACAGGTTGATTACAGCCTATGGGATGCATAAATCAAAATGCCATGGGTTAGTGGTTGAGGACTGGTTGCCCTAATGTCAAGTCAAATCTCTTGGTAGCACAAAAGCAAATCCCTATTAAGGAATTTTGTAAATTTATATGATGTACCCAAAGAGAGAAATGCATTAGACAAACCTCCAAGGGGAAGTAAGGAGTGAAAAACAACCTTGGAAACAGAAAATTTAATGCTGACTACTAAGACTGAAGTAACTTTTACCCAACTTGCTGTGAGCAGGGAGCATTTCAGGACAGTTTCATTGTGCATTTGAGAGTACTCAGTTACAATTTTATCTCTTTGAGCTGTGATGATGTTGATTTGGCAAGCAGTGGGGCATTGTTATTCCAGCTGGGTAACTTTTAATAACAATAGGAATCTGTGCTATTTGCCAGATATTTGAATTGACTAGTACTTCTTATTTTAAGGTATAAAAGTATAAACAAATTTGGAAAAAGGATTTTGCAGAATCAAGGGATGGGAGACACAATACTCACTGCAAACATTTTGTAAATGCACAGTTGGCAGAGTTTCCCATCATCTTTTTACTTTAGTGTTTTGATGGGAAATAATAAAAGCAAGCAGCTTGTAGGTGTAGAAGAAGGGATTACAGGCAACCTCGGCCCTGATGAGTCACAGTTCTACTAATTAACAAAGAAGAGGAACAGCCTTGCCCTTAATGGGTCACAACTGTAACTAATAAAGATAAGTGTGATAAAAGGGGTGGGTTGGCCGGTCAGGAGAAGGCATGAGGAAGAGGACCAGGAGAAAGTGAACCTTGAGGAGGTAGAGGAGGCCTGAGGAAGAAGGAAAGATCCAGAGAGACACAAAGAAGAACAAAACAAGGAAGAGAGTTGGTGCTGCAAAAGATCTGCTATTAGGTTAGTCTGGGTCTGATGGAGTTAGAGACTGCAGTCATAGTCGAGCTAGGTAATAACCTGCATTCAGAGTCTGCAAACTAATGCTTACAATCATAGCCCAGCAGGAAATAGCCAGCAGGCAGAGTCTGCAGTGGGACCCTACAGCAGGAGCTTGCTGTAGTCAGTCAGGATGGCTAAGCTGTAAGGAAGAATTAACCAGGACCCTTTTCACATTGTTAAATGAGAATCTGTGTCTTGGCTCATTTCTACCCCTAACAAGAGGTCTGCTGCACCAGCAGCTAAGCTCAAAGCTTCTCTTCAACCCCTTCAGTACAACCCATCCAATTGCACAGATATCTATGCTTCAGATGTATGAATCTTTACCTTTTCATCTATTGTCTTTTTTTACAGACATAACCTCAATATTTTGAGATTTCTGCCAAAATAGTAGCCTTAACCTACATCAAGACTCTTCTTGTTCAAGTTTATAGGGCTTGTGGTTGTTTTCTCACTGTAAAGGGCAGGTTTTAATTTCTTGTATCAAAACATATTATGCCCTCATGTAACTGTCTATCCTGAAATATTTATGGAGGCCTGGTATTTTGGGACTGTCATGCAGGGGACACTTCAGAGTCTCAACAATGTTGTGTCCAGAGTAATCCTCCATTCAGGGTAGTCACATCACAGAGAAAAGTTTCTGGGTCTTTTACTTTAAGTTTTGGCTTAAGTAATCTGAGAAGTACCAGAACCAAATCCTGTGCCCATGTGTAAGCACCAAGTGAATCTACAAAGGAAACCCACACCTTATGAAGAGCCTTGGCTGTATTTTCTTCCCAAAACAACACTGGTCAAGGTGAAACATTAGACCACCACAAGACACAGAGAGGGACTGTTGCAAAACTTTTCTGAACACATCCTTCCAAACAAGTGTTTCATTTACATTTCTGGACATACATTGTTAACTTTTTGGGAAATAATCCAAAGGACAAGTTTGGAGTCAGCAATATTTTTTGAACAAGGATATTTCAAGGAGTAATCTCACTTACTGCTATGAGTTACTCCCCTCCTATCAGGAAGTACAGTGCAACCTGTGAGTTTAGGAAATCTGCCCAGCATAATTTTAAAATCAGATACCAAATGAGGAGCTGCTCATGAATAAAACTGCATGGAAGAATATTGTTTCCTGAATCTTTTAATAAAAAAGAAGCCAATCAACCAACCCTTCACAAAACCTGAGAGGTGTTTGAGCATATGGATAGATCACATCAAAGCATCAGAGACTTTTCTTTTTAGACATTTATCTGTCATATCCTTTTGTTCCCTACCTGCAAATTTTACCCTCAGACTCTTTTTTTTTGCATGCTTGAAATTCAGCCTGTTGTTTTATCGCTTTTATATTGAAATGTGAGCAGGGAAGACATGGCCAAGCTACTAAAATGTCCTAAAGATCAATGAGGAAATTAATAATTCAATTCAGTTAATGAAAGTTATGACCCTTTTGTCACAATGTTTCAGGCTCACAATCCTGGGTCTTTCACACTGTCAAATGCACACTGAACCAACATCGATGAGACCCTGGCACTGTAAGTTTCTTCTGGTGGTTGCAGCAGCTTAACTTAGAATTAAACAACTGCACCAGTTTGCACACGCTTCTTCCCTGGCCTTTGAAAACAGCCTTCTGTAAATCAAAAAACTATTAATTCAGTCAGATACATCACATCCGCTGTCGTGTTCTCAATGAAAAAAACTATAAAATAAAAATTCTGGCCTTAGAACTAAATGGGCTTAGCTCTTATGAATTATGGGGAAAAAAGGGTGTTCACAAACCAGAACTAGTCCTAAAATTACAAATGCAATCTTCCAAGGGCTTTCTTCATAAAGAATAAAACCAAAACATTTTGCCTTTTACCCCACAGAGGATTCACTTGGAAGAATCCAGAGATTAATTGTCTCAGACATGGGTCTCCAAGGCAGATATTTCTAGCACCGCGATGCTACTTAAGCGATTTATTAAGTTATGCTAATGCTTTATATCCATTAACAGGTATTTACTCTAAAGATACACTCAGAGGTCTAAAGAGGAGAAGCAAGACCTTAGTAGTCTAGAAGAAATGGCCAAGAGGTGTATTTTCCCCCTTGGATGTGGTGTCTCACCCATGACAGGGGAATATTTAAATCTTTTTATGCTGAGTTTGCTGTGACTGCCTGTGATGAAAGTTCATGGGAACCTAAGAAGCAGAAGTTTCTTCAGGAAGTTCAGGGTAGGTGGAATTGTTTTGCTTCTACATCTGAATGAAATTCTTCCAGAAATGTGCAAGTACTGGAAAATTCTCTTTATTTCCATTGCAAAGTTGTTATTTTACTCACAGTGTGATTCCAAAAGCCTTTAGGGTCTTTCAGCCCTGCTGGTCACCAGTTAATGGCTGGCAAGATTTAAACTGGTATTTGGTTATTCTCCACATTGTCTCTCCAAAACCTTCCCATTGGAGGAGGCTGTTGCTGTGAACTCACCTCAGCCATAGTTCAAAAACTGCAGCAAAGGAGCAGTAAAAGACTGATGTGCTACTTCCACTTAGTCTAACAAAAACTTCAGGCAAATGAAGGTGTGATCCCAAAAAAGATGTGAATATGTAAATAGGAGTTGCAGTTCAGGCACCACTGGCAAGTCCAATTTACCCACTTGGGGCCCTGAGAAAAAAAGACAGAAAGAACTGAAGAATTTAACTGCAAAAAATAACAGGTGCCAGCTGGAGATATTGTCCTCAGTGATTTGGGGTTTCAGTTCTGATGAGAAATTCTTCCCTCAAAAGGACTTTTAGTCTGTATAAAAACCAATTATTATATTCCCTTACTGAACAACTGCTTCCAACAAAAATCATATGTATATTTGGGATTATTTCCTTGATACAAGGAATTGAAGCGCTCCTTTTCTTTGTGTATGGACACTGTAGAGGACTGTGGTCACAGTGGGAAGAAACTATGAGCCTCCCTGCTCTGACCAGGGCTCCCACATGTTGGTTAAAGCGTAACTACTTCCCTGCATATCCTAGATGGCTTCTTTTTTCTTAAATAGTCCGACAGAGAGGATCACAGCAGGATCTCCTTCGCCAGTCATCCAAACATATGGAATTGAAAGTCAATCACTTTGACTTGTTTTGAAATTTGCCAATGGAGCCAGGGAGAAATAGAGAGAGGAATGTCTTACACACAGACACAGCCTCCAAGTATGTCTTACTTCCTTGCAATGTATGGGTGAAATCTTATCTGTTATAATAAATAAAGCCTAATGGTTGACCTTTTAACTCTTTTTTTTGTCATATACAAATCTCTTTTTATCCTTTTCTCATATACAAGTTCTTCTCTCTGCATACACACTTTGAATTAACAGTTGCCCATATTTTCTTTCACCAAGGAAAAAACTTGTGCTGTGTTATAAATAATATCTAGATTTAAACCTGCTGCTTAAAAAAAAAAAAACCAG
The DNA here is from genome assembly GCA_013400315.1 of Bombycilla garrulus. Classification (NCBI taxonomy): domain Eukaryota; kingdom Metazoa; phylum Chordata; class Aves; order Passeriformes; family Bombycillidae; genus Bombycilla; species Bombycilla garrulus. The sequence continues at coordinate 97,356 of VXBU01018930.1, read as the reverse complement.
CAAAAGTCTTGTAAAAAATTTGCATGACTTGTCTAAGCAATGGCTGCAAGTTTCTGAATCCTGACCATAACACATCTTTATCATTCATTCCCAATCCATTGATAATGCTATTTGAATAAATCCATCTACTAATGGAAATACCAGTGTACCAAAATTCAAGAAGGCAACAGTCAGTTAATCGCTAGCCTCATGTCACCTTACTGGATATATTGAGAGGCAGTTATCAAAGTTTATACCATAAAAACATATTATAGTGTCTGCCTATGAGGATGTTAAGAGTTGTGTCAAGTGATTCAGATTCAGGTCTTATATATTTTCTAAAAAATATGTTGGTCTGAAATTTGCTTCTAAGAAACCACCTGAAAGAGAGAGAGAAAAAAATATTTGTATGTTTGTTGGTTCTCTCATACTGAAGTGCTTCTGAAAAGCACTACAACAACATGAACAGAACAGCTTTTAAGGCAGATTTTTAGAAACCTGCCATTGAACCTACCCGTAGAAATCATAAATCAAAGCAGAAATAATAAAATATGGAAATAATTTGTTTCCATTGAGCTTTTTCTTGTCTATTTCTTTGCTTCACTAAGACTTTAGACTCAAGCTTCTTGGAAACAAAGACTACATTGCATGATATAAAATTCTAACATACAAAATTAAACTGAAAAATATTGACTCAGGTAACTGACAGGAGAATACTAGTTGCATGCAAATGCCAAAAAATAATTAAATTAGGTTTTGATTTATATTCAGGCAATTTTAGGCTTACGTGTGGACCACACAATGCGTGTGTTTGTTCTATACTGAAAAAAAACAGACCACCAGGGAGTTTTATTCTCTAACAAAATACAGAAAAATACTCCATGTAGAGGTACTTTGCAACCGAGTTCACTGAAAAACACATTGCTTTATCCACAGAAATAGAACTACTCTTTGTAACTTGGTCTTATTTATAGGTCTGGCTTCTGGGCCATGTTTCTGCTAAGCAACCAGTAATCTATACATCATTTATGGAAACAGTGCCATTAATTTATAAATAACAAACACTGCATTTCTAATGCCCACTCACAAAGCCCATCACTTGCACCTCATGATGCTGTAGCTCAGATTCTTGTACCAGCTGCTGAAGATGTAATAAAAACTGTGGGCACAACGATTGAAGGTCTCTCTAGGTCAAAGAATATTTTTCACACTCATCATGCTTCCAAGTGCAAGGCTGACTGGTAGCTCCAAAGGCTGAGAAGCCAGAGGAATAATTCCCTTCATACCATAAAAGCCCCAAGCACCTCTCAAGAAACACAAAGACACATTTCCTGCAAAGAAGCATGCGTAGCAATGGCATAACCATGGATTTGGAAAGTGATCAAGGTAACATTACCACTGAGCCTTCACCATCAGAGCACTTCCCCCAGCATCCACACTGCTGCTCCCCACAAAGCCAGCCTGGAAAAGGCACTTTTCTTTGGGCACTTCTGGTGGGTCTTTTGATCAAACTATGATTTCTCTTTTAGGGTGCGCCCTATCTACTAACACGTCTGGGACTCAGCCAGGACAAAGCAGCTCCTACCCATGCCCAAGTTTCCCAGGAGGGAAACCAAGACAGAACACACGGAAGACAACCTTACATCCACCTGACCATGTGCTACTGCAGCACCCCAGAATGATCTCTGAGGAAGCACAAAATGTTCCACAATGGTTAGTGTTGTGAAGATCCCTCTTTCGGTCCGTGATCCCTTCAACCCTTCAGCTGAGCATGACTCAAGTGACTTGGAAAGCAGACCCTGGTGCAAAGCAGTCCTCCAGTTGCTTTCCCCACTTCTGGCTCCTCTCTGCAGTAGCAGACAGGAAATACCTGTTACCCAAGTCCAAAATTTTGTAATAAAATAAATATTTAGCTATTATTTCCCCAATGTTTAGTTATGCTTTACATATTTCAGACTGAGAAACTGTGAAAAATTGCTTTGCATAGAGAAATCTTAATTATAACAAACACCTTCTGTTGTCAAGACACCCCACAATTCTGAAAGCTTTTGCTTTTATCTAGGATTTGAAATCTAAGGGGAAAAAATAGTTATGCTCAAGCCATCTTTTTCTCCTCAAAGAATAGAGTATTGATATCCATTTCAGTTTTCCTGGTATTAGTAAAAGTCTAAGGGGTGATAATATAACCTTACTGCCTTTCTGATAGAATAAAAATCCTTGAGGGAGGTGGAGGTTTTCCAATATGTTTTTTTTTAAAGCTATTGATTTTTTTATACCGCTAAATATGCTTTGATGCAGCTGTGAGATGCTTTGGAAAGCATTCTGTAATGACACTGCCTGATTCTCCTCAGCCACTGCACACATAACAGATAAATTTGCCCTTGCTTACATAGCGTAAACATATGAAAGATTAAAAACAAGAATAAGTAAAAGGTGAAAGACGAGATTTTAAGAAGTAACCCTACCCTAGATCTAAGAGCTCTGTCATCAGCTCTATCCATGCATCTGTATCAATGGGATGTTTTAATTATTTAGTCACACTTTGCCATCTATGTATTAAGATGCTACCATCTATTACAAATAACAGCAGAATAAGCTTTCACTTGCTAATATTATTACACCAAAGATTAAACTTACTTTCCGCCTCCTGTGCCAGAAGATCTTGGCTGTTTATTCTCTTTGGAGAACACGACAGTCAGTGCTACTTAAAAGGGATCACTTTTTATTCCATCCAAAAGATAAATGTTTTTAAACATTTAAGCACTCAAAGCCATGTGCTATAAGGAAGACAAATTAATGTTGGCACTGCTGGGAGTTACTATTGTATTTAAAGCCATACTATTATCCGGTCTCCAGCTGTCTGGTAACACAAATGAGGAAAGCACATCTAGATATTTTTACCATGTACGATGTATAACTGACAATGCATAAAGTTGACCAGAGGGTTGTGCGCAGTACCTACTAAAAATCATGTTGTTGGGTTGCTCTTGATTTGTTTTTAAAGGGTTATTTCTAAACTACAGCTGTCAGGTTCTTACACTGTTTTCTATTCATCAAGCAAAAGCAGCATGTTCTATATTTTTCCTCAGATAGTAGTAAGGAAATAAAATGGTAATGAAGAATCCTCCTCAGTTCTGCTGCTTGCCACGGCTTGGCTTTATCTGCCCACACTAAACATGCACTGGGAAAAAGAGCTGCCAGTGTTTCAGCAACAAATTATAGGCGCTCTGACTGTAATACTGGTGCAGTAAGATGAATGAGAAGGTGTTGGTTTCAAAAAGAATGGATCCCTGAATATATGCAAACTCCTACATGACACAGCTTTGAGAGAAACACCTCCAGACCTCATGGTTTGACCTGAATCTAAGGGCAAAATTACACTTGCCTACAATTAGTGTGAAACAAGGGTGGTTTTTAAGTGTGTTCTCCTTCATTGATCATTGTGAGATCGAGACCACATTGTCCCAAATTGGTCAGTTAAATCAAGCAGCAGAGCCAGCATAATTTGCAGTAATTAAATTCAGAGTTCAAAATATATAAAAACAGGAGAAGGGGAGCAAACAAAAAATAAAACAAAGCAACCCAAAAACAAGCGGAAAAGAAATTTTCCCTGGAGCTATGTCTAGACTGTGGGATCCAAGGGTACTTCACACTCTCAGATCCTAGTGTGAACTCTTGCTGAATCTTGACTCCTTGTCTGGATGAGGTCTGGGCACATCACCCAAAAAGTCACAGATGACTGGAAATATCCTGGGAAAGTGAAGGAAAGGTCAGACTAAAATTATTGGTCTTGATGCAACCTTTTACTTACTTCTCTGAGGGAGAACACCTTTCTCTATGATTAAGGAAGTTCCTGCAGATCTTAAATTTGAAAACTTCTCTTTTTCGTATCATTTTAGATACCTCTTTAAAAGCCAAATCCTACTGAGAGTAAGAGCGCACAAGCCACAAGTCTAGGTGTTATTCAAAGAGCCTGGAGTTGTGATTTTTTTGTTGCTGTTGCTCTCTTCTGTGTCAGCTTCAATCTGTTTGTTACATCTCTTACCAACATCAGAGCCTGGTTCTGATAGTGAAGACAGCAAATTGAAAAGGTTGTCTATGTATCTGCTTGATATCTTTTCTTAATTGTTGAACAGGAATAACATCTCTCACACACATATATCTATCTGTTCACTCAAAATTTACTGCTTAGGATGAAAACAGAAGGAATTAGAAACTCTATGACTACTTTTAATAAAAAAAACAGTCCAATCTTATCCCAAGAAACTGAATATATTCCTGAATATATGAACTGAATATATCTGCAGTTTCCAGATTCAGGCTAACACACTCTGGACCAGCATGATTCCTTATTACTTTGGGACCCCCCACATAAGTGCTGATAGTTTCTGGTTATATACTTATGCTTTCCAGCAGAGTAGACAAATCCTTCAGAAAGCCTGATTGTGTTGGATCATGAATGGGGCACACAGCCCTGCCAGGGTGCCTCAGATTTACGCCGAAGTGGATCAGCTCTGAACAGCACCAGCATCTAAGGCACATTTTGGTGGGCAAAGCATGTTGGTCTCAGTCAACCAACCTTTCTTCCCTCTCCCTTTTAATGCCTGCACTGACTGCTATGTTTTCTCCCCAAGGTGTTAGAGTATGGAAGAGAGAGAGGAACATCCAACACCAAGTGGCTGGAGAACAAACCAAGAGGTTGCACTGTCCCCAGTTCCTCTCTGCAAGCATCTCTGTAAGGGAGAGCTCGCACACTGCCAAGAGAGAGTCAGCATGTGTGACTTCTATGTGTGTGCTCGGAATATGTGTTGGAGTCAGCAATGGAAAGGGTGGGATTTGTCAGCCCCTGTGTAGGCAGCTGGCTTGTGAGTCATCTCAGCCTAAGGGGGCCATCCAGAAAATGTGGGCTGTGCTCTAGAAAGTGGTTGTTTCCATGGGTGACTGGTGCCTGGATAACTAGTGTCTGCTGTAGGTGCCCAAAAAGCAAACATTTGCTTTTGGGCAGACCAATTCCATTACCAGTTTCTCATTTACGATCCCCGAAACTATGATACTTTATACCCTGCACCAAGGCCCATGTCATTTCTTCAAAGATTCACAGGAGATCTCTCTGTTTCAGGAGAAAACTGAAAAAACAGATTGCCATCTCGAAAGACCATAGAAAAAGATAAGACATGGGAGATTTAGCACTACACTAAGATTCACCATTGCTCATATTACCTGTCAACTGAAGCGCTTTTACTCCTTTGTTAACCTGCAAAGAATAAAGAAACAGGTATCTGTGAAGAGTTCTCAGAGTACCTGTGTTATCCAAGGATCCAGTGCCCAGCCACAGTTTCCCAATTTGAAAGGAGCTGGTGCAGCAAAGCTCAGTATAATTATACACTCTGCTTTCCACTCCATCTCACTATTTGTATGTCACACAGGCAGTTTGTTACTCAGGGGCCCCAAAGGAAAAAATCCACTTCTTTCTTGTAAAAAGATGCTGCTGACAGAGCTTGAAAAGTTTTTGCCCTGTACAGAGGGCAAAAGCGCACTAAAAATTGCTCATAGTGACATCATTCACATCTTCTCACCCTTAGGAAACCCATCTAAATAGTAGATTTCAGCGTGTGAAACCTGGTTAAGACTTTCTCCTCAACAAATTGTGTGATTATTTTTTTTTTTTTCAGCTCAGTTGTGATTTGGGATGAGGTCAAGTAGGTACTTAGTATGGGATGTTGAAAAATTACTCAACACTTGCCCGACTCACATGATATCCACCCTAGGCTCCAGTACTCGGTATCACAGATCATTTTGGAAAACTAATGATTTGGAAATCTTAAAGGCTTTTTCAGAAATGCTACCTAAAATGATCCTTTGAATAGAGGCTTATGTTTCTGCATACTGTTTTACTGTAAGGATAAAATAAAGCAAGCTTATGCATTTTTAACTGATTGTTTTCCTGTATAATAACAGGAAAAAGATCATTTCACCAAATTGTCCCAACAGTTTTAACACAATCTTACAAGTACACTAGAACTTGCTAACCATTATTTACATCCATGTTATGACTGGCAGTGCACAGAAACTAAAGGATCAAGCGGATGCCCAGTATTAAAACACAGAATTATTTTCCCTTCTCTCTTTCTTCAATGCACTACTCTCCTTTCATAAAGCAATGTCATGACCTCTTAAACAGTCTCAAAAGTAAATTGAAAAAAAAACTCCAACATATTAGGAAAATAATGGCTGGGTTTTTTTCTGCAGAGCTTCTCCATCAGAGAACAACCTATGCCCATCATTTATGTGAGAATATTGTGCAAGTGTCCTCCTGTAGCAATGCATGGACTGAATCTAAATATCATGGGCTAAAAGTGACATGCTTAAAGCTCCAAGCCAGATATTCCCCAGGCCATCTCAAATGATATTCTTTTTCCCTTTCCTTAGTTATATGTGTACTTATGGATTTACCAGCACAGCTCAGATTCTTCTGTCCGCACTACCTGGTGGGAAATGCACGCTCCAGATAATGTGATGGAGCTGCCATTCCCTCCATGTGCATGTGGGCACATGCACACCCCACAAACAATTTGTGCAGCTGGATTTGGGGAACAGAGAGCCCAGAGGAAAAGAAAGAGACTGGCAGACTTCATCCTGCTGTTTTTAATGTTTTCAGTGCAACAACCAAACCTGTGCCTGCTGCAACATGTCTTTACTTTTCTGTTGAAAACCAACAAGGTTTATGGAAAGAAAAAAAAAGAACAACAAAGCATTTCATTCAATGGTTCTTCAGTAGCAGAAGTAGTTGGTTGACAACGCTGTGTTTCTTATTCTGTTTCTAAGCAGTGTCTGTCCCCGAAAACAAACTCTTGCCAACTGCACTCACCCAAAGGTTTTCAGTGTTTGCTTTTGTCAGACATTTTGAAAAATGCATTTATTCCAGTGAGAACACTTTTTAAAGAGAAATATAATGACTATTTTACTTCAGAAAATTTTCTGATTTTTAAGGGAATTTTGGTGTAGGAGGATTTTTTATGTTATTTGTAAGCCATGTCATGACATCTCAGAAAAATATTCCTTTTATAATGGGAAAAAATATCAAAAGTAAATCTCAAAATACATTGTTTAATCTGTATTGAATTGCCTGCCTTTTAAAGCAAATGATTGCTTACTTATACATCCTAATTTTCTGAAGCAATTTGTTCTATATGGAATTCATTAAGCAATGTGCTTTCATTTTAAGTCAATTGGATTTCCAAATACTAAGAAGATAAAAATGTATCTAAAAAGATAAAAACGACTAATTTCAACAGAACCTTTTTACCAGCTAGCTCCTCCAGGAAGCATAACACAGGGAGTCTTTACCTCAGCCAGCAAAAAATGGGCAACATCTGATCATACAAGTCTCAGCACAGCACATAATTAATATTAGGCAAGGAATTCAGACTCAGAAGTAGGAGAAACATTTTAAACTCTGATGTTCCAGGTGGGACTCCAACAGAGATAAAAACTATGCTTCCATATACGGGAAAGAGAATTAAGTCTGTAGTCCTCCCTGTTAACCACAAACTGGCCTTCAGAGATTCTCATAATGGGCACAGCAACAGGACAGCACAGCAAAAAACATCTCATCTGGGGTAAACAGATCCTCTTAACTCACAGCCATTTAGAAATAAATAAAATTTTTAGAGTGCAGATTTTTCTATCCACCTCAACTACTTGTCCTCTAAAATGGAGAAAGGTTTGTTCTAGTTTTTCAAAACACTCATAATATCCTAATTATTATGATGCTTTCAGGCCAGTGTTTTGTGAAATAAGTCTTCTGCATTGAGTAAAATCAAAGGAAAATAAAACACACTAAGAAGATAAAATATAAAATAGCTCTCAGAATCTGAATGCCAATAAAATATTACTGGTTATATTTCCCTGCAACTATTGCCATCAATTCTTTATTCTCTTGCTTACAATGGTGTTAAGTCTAAGCACAAGAACGGATATTTTTAGGCTGGGGCGGGACTTTAAGCGGTTTAGATGTCACTAGAAAATTGTGGACTTGCATGTTAAAAACACACTGGAAGTGATTTCTGAGTGAGAATGGGTCATTCAAAACTGTGAATATGAATGGTAGTGGGGGAGACTAACTATTTCCTCAGCTCACATGACTGCACTTCTGATAAGTGAGTAAGATAATTCTCATTATCCTGTGATTTACAATACTATTTCTCCAAACACATAGTGAAATAAAGGGGTTACAGTCACCCTTTCCAAACTTGTATTATCCTGGTTGGTATAGAACTAGAGGAGAATCTCACAAGTACAGTGTTGTTTTTTGCATGATTTCTGTTAAGACACTACAATTTTCTTAGCACTGTTGAATTTCCTGGCTATGGAATAAGAAATACAAGAATACTGTATAATAAAAGAAATTATGGACCATGGCGTGTTCTGCAGGCAAATGGACAGTTGAAGTTATTAGTTTGGCACAAGCAACTATATAAAGCATCACACTGTACAGAGACCTCTGGAGAAGGTTTTCCCACTTGCCTGCCTCCCTTTGACTGGAATGAATTGGCTTTCAAAGTTGTCCTCTCTTCACTGGCTATAAAGGGAGCCTTGATAACCAGCCTCACCTAGTTCCACACATTTCAGATGGTCAGGCTGAAATTAGGCAAGCCAGGCAACTTTGCAAGTAAAGCAAAAAAACTCAGAGGAATAACTAAAGCTCCCCATTTCCAATTCTGCTGGCAACCTACTAGGATAATCTTGTAACAATAATTTTTGCTCATTGGTACTTTGGGTAACCCACTGCAGATTCAATAGGGATTATGTCACAGGCTTATTATGACACTTCCTTGACAGTTACTTGATTTGCAGATGAAGGATGAAGTCAAAGTCCCAGTGTCCACATGGAGAAGCTTGCTTAGAGTATTTCAGTTTCTTGACTTAAGACTCTGTTATCAGTATTTAGACATTTAGAATAATGCACTACCTAAAGTTTTACATTTATTTTTTAAAAAAGCAAATAAACCAAACAAAAAAGAAAAGCAAAAAAAACCACTGTACTTGCTATGCAGGATAGCATCTGGAACAAGGATACATAGATACACACTGTATTTGGTATGTGTGAGTCATCAGGATGCAGACAGCATGGCCTTACGGATATTTTTATTCTTGTTTGAATCAACCCAGAGGTAGATCTAAGAAGGAGTTTTGCTATTCCTGGTTGTATATGTTAATGAATACCACATACACCAGATTGCACCATGTGCTGGAAGAGGAGCAACTCTGAGAAGGAGGAAAAAAGAATAAGGAAAACGGCATTATCAAGCCTTTTAAAAGAAAACTTCTAAAGCACCTTTAAATTGTAACATCTTGAGCAGAGAAAAGCCTGAATTATGTAAAAGTGGGCAGGGAGCCAACATCTGGCAGTAATAGGATTGTTTTGTAAGCAAGCAGTTTTCTACACAGCACGCAGCACTTGGTCCCCATTAGAGCTAATGGTGAATCTGTGAAGATGTGCATGGTCTCTGGCTGCCAGAAGGATACCCTAGGCTTTGAGTGAAAATCTTTGTGTCATTTGATCTCCTAAAACAGCCAGCTGAGATGAGTTATATTCCCCCTGCCAGGAACCTCGAAAGAATTGTTCAAACCATACGCTCATTCCTTTTGAATTGGAAACAAATGCCATAGCTGCATTGTCGGGCTTTGAAATTAAACTCTCCCCGATTCTTCCCAGCATTCCTGAGAAGAAACAAAGCTCCTCCCTGTGTCTGCCACTTTTGTCTCTGCAGAGGGACCTCCTTGCCTCTGCTCCCTGTACTCCTCATCCTTTCTGTCCTCCTCCAGCAACTGCAATCTCTCATTCCAGAAAGCCACATCACAGGCCTGCTCCATGTGTTAGTGATCTTCTGTTTGCTGCCATTAGACTTTGCCATCGCCTGTAGAAATGGAGTCATTTAATTAGGTCCAGAGAGCTGGAGAACAACGAAGCCGTTCAGGGTGGCACCCAGCCAGCAGCTTCTTCCCTTTGCTCTTTGTTTTGCTTTGCTTTGTTTTTCCTCTTTTCTTAGAAGGGAAATATCTCAAGCCCTTCCCTGTTTCTTCCACCTGTATAATCTACAGCACAGCTGAGTACGTTCGGGTCTTCAACCAGACCCTGCACACATGGGTATTTCGAAGCCAGCCTCAAAAAAAAACACAACAGAAAGAAATAAAAGAAAAAAAAAAAAAAAGGAAAAAAAAAGAAAATAAGAAAAAGCCCTAAATTAGACATACAGCAGGACCCTAGGTCTCTAAAGCTTAGAGTGTGCTCCGAAAAGAGTAGGCAGATAATGATAGTTGCTCCCCAAGCCATGAAGGGCTTTGAAAGTCACAGCCACTAATCAGCACACTAGGGAAAAGTTCTTGGAGGCCATCCTCTCACTGCTCAGAGCCGCATCTGGGTATGGTTTCATTTTATTTCAGCCTTCGTAAGAAGTACAGTTGCTTCCTGTTACCAACAATGGTTGAACTCCATCTCAAATATTTAACTCTCCCAGCATCATTGCTGACAACGAAGTATGCATGAGTGCTTCATTTCAAACTGCCTGACTGCCCTCTGTCTTCCCTAGCTCCCCCGAAAGGGCATCCAGGAGCACTCACAGATCTAACATTTCAAAGATATTTGGCTGCAGATTGAACACTCACCTACTAAATAATTTAATCATCATATCATCACATTCCTTAAATTTTCTTACTTGACTTGTAGCATTCATTTCATAGAAAGATGTCACCAGAGACCTAAACTAAGCTGTAAATCACCACTACTGCATATCAGACCAGGTAGTGCAGAGGTATCAGCTATTTGCTGGCATTGACTAGGCTTTCATATGTTTGCTCAGTAATATGCAGCAGTCTGACACAAACAGAGAAGTGATAGATTTCCTCTAGAAAAAACAATTAAACTTTTCTAGGTACTATTTTATTAATTCAATTATTTTTCACTGCTCTAAAAAGGCCTATATAAGTTGTCTGATGCTCATCAAGAGCTGTTTGCACCATGTATGTCTGCCAGACCCAATGAAGAATGCCATTAGGTGCTCTTTGGAAATCTAGTGCAAACAGAGAAGAAAAGATCCAGTTCTCTAGCTGGAGTTCTCAAATCATTCTGAGAAAAGATCCAGTCCTCTACTTCATTCTTTTTATACCTGGAAGCTAATGGGTTTCTTCTGAAATGACAGGATACATCACAGTCCTTTGTGCTTCAAAGGCCCGGCACATTGGCATATATAGCCTGGAGGCACTGCTAAAGCAAGGTGAAATCTGACAGGCTATGGTACAAATAGAATAGCACAACCTGTAAGGGTCTCCTGTACAAAATACAGGAAGATTTTCCTTCTAGACTATGAAAATGAGTCCAAAAGAACTATGTGAAATACCCAAGCCTGGAGATCAGTTTATCCTTTTATCTTGTGATTTTACAAAAATATTCCACACAGGTCTTACTCCCTCTCACCAACATGTGCCTGCAAAGCAGGGTATATCTCCGTTTGCATGCGGCCAGCCCTCACAGGGAGCACTGGATGCGTGCTCAGGAGCAGCACCTGGCTCTTGGGAAGGGTCTCCAAAGGAAGTGACAGAAGATGCCTTCCTTTCCCAATTCAAAACAAAGCTTCACCGAACAGAAAATTCCTGGAAGCAACATTCATAAGTCCAAGGACAGATTTTTTTCTAAGGAAGTTAAAGTAAGGGGAAGATCAAAGACCAGATAGGAAGAAACAGGTTGTAGCAGTGGAAGATTCAATCATCAGGCAAATAAACAACAGGGTGCATGACCTTGTATGGGACCACGAGGGAGCCTGTCTTACAAGAAGAAAGGTGGTTGATTTCAGCGGAAACCTGGGCAGGGTCTGAGGAAGCCTGAGGGAAGAGCGTGCAGCGATGATTTGCCTGGGCATCTGTGATACTGGTGACAGACAGACATTCTGGAGGTAACATGTAGATCCACAGAAAGGAAGCTGCAGACCAAAATTTCTACAGTCTTTCAACTTGGGATGACAGGGGAAGCAAAGTGACTGCAGGATAAGGAGAATCCTTGTGAGAATAAATCAATTAAAAGATGGGAAATGGAGTATAAGTGATCACTTTTCACAACAGAGGGAGGTCACCAGTTCAGTTGGCAATGATGCTGAGAAATGAGCTATTTAATATACACAGATGTTGGAAAAGGGAACAAGGCCTGAGGTAAAGACTGTTGATGACACTAAGTTATGCAGAAGAACAGGAACGTGAGCAGACTGTGAAGAATTACAAAAGAACCTGACAAGACGGAATGGCTGAGCAATAACACATCAGCTGAAATTCATTGTGTATAACTGTGAAGTGATGCATAGTGGGGAAAGACCTGGAAAGACCAGCCCTGGATCTGCATAGACAACAGTAGTTTCTGAAATAACATTTAGCATTCTGGAGCAAGACCTCAGTGTTATGATAGATGGTTCCATAAAAGTGAAGTGAAAATGTCAGGAACAACCAAAGAAGGAAGAGAGAACAAAGTGAAATCTTTTCACTGCTCTTGTATCAACCCTTGGTTCACCCCCCTCAAACTGTACAGTTCTTTTGGAGAGAGGAACAGCACTGAAGGCACAAATGGCTATGAGAGGTGTGGAAAGGCTTCAAAAGGGAGAGGACAGGTAACATTGCAGATATTTGCCCAGTGCCTACTCATCCTAATGTCCCTGCTTATCATCACTGCCAGCAACACCACTGGGTCAGGTGGACTTTAGGTCCAGACCGGCACTGCCGCTCTTCCTGGCGTTGTGGCAGCGTCTCAGACCCAGGCAGACTGATTTCCCCTCTGACACTCAGTCCTCTTCTCAACCAGAAAGCAAATGGAGGGTGGGAAGGGAGCGTTAACAGGGAAAAATATCAATAGTCATGTTACCCCACACAGTATCACTCACCACTTGAAGTAACTTAACATTTTCAATAACAGATTCAAATATTATCTCATTTTTTCTCCTCAGTGGCAGTTCAATGTTTCTTCAGCTCATTTGCAGTGCATACTTTGGGTGAAGCAGCAGGAAAATGGAGTGCACTCAGAAAATTAAACTCAGATTTTTAATATCAATCATTCATACCAATAGTTGATTTCATGAGTGAAATAACAATGATCACAGAAGGAAAGTGTACTTTTAATTCACAGCAGAATAAAAATGTTTTGGTTTTCATATTTTACATATCTGTCTAGGAATTATTCATTTATATTTTTCATTATTAACTTACAATAGCAAAAAAATTTTAAAGGGGAGAAAAAACGAGGAGTGGAACGGGTATAGCACATTATAAAAATAATTTCTGATTACCATTCACCTATATTAATATTAAGCCTTCCTAATAAGCTTTAAAAAATTATATATATATATATATATTGCTGACCACTAGGAGATCTCCAGTTTAGAAGGGTGAACCTTGGGGTCTACTAGTGCTTGTAACTACTGACTCTAGGGGCCTGGCTGTCAATGACCTACAGAAATTATGTCACTTCATAGTTTTGGGAGTTGAAGAGCTTATATTCAAAGACAAATTTATCGCAAAGAGAATTGAGGAGGAAAGATTATATCAGACCCATGCTGAGAAATAGCACATCATGAAAATGTAAAACTTACTTTTTGCATGGTGCTGAAACAGAAAGTATAGTCCTTTATGAAGGGAGATCAGAGGCCTATCCTCATCAAAAAGATTCAAGCATTCCTTTAAAAGTGTATTTCAATTAATGGCTTTTTTAAAATAGGAAATCATTGGTCTTATGGTTATAAAACTCAAACTGCCTTTAACACCTGCTGTTGTTCCTGCCCGACCATGAGTTTTAAGCTCTTCAAAATTAACTCTCCACTGCTCAAAATGTGTTTTAGTTTAAAAGGACTGAAAGCATTTGACTCACCCCCCAAAAAAACCCTATGATAATAAATTGCACCATTAAAATACACATTAATTCCAACTTTCTCTTACACCTCTCAAAGCTCAGCTAATATCAAAGGCAAAACAGGTACAAGACAGTACAAAACCATCACACACCTCTTGATTTTAATATAATATTTCTCACAGAAATAACTCAAATTCCAAAACCGTAGGGGGTGTTATTCTACCCACAGTGTGACCTCTTCTACGACCTTGTCATTATCATTGGAAATTATGGACTTGCACAATTAGAGAAAGATAAAAAGGAAAAATCAAAGGAAAAAAATAATAAGACCTGCCTGCATTAAATGTCCTTTTTTGCAAAAACCATTTTTCTCAGTCCTTTTCCACTTCCTGTTAGAGTGACAGATCTTGGAGATAAAACACAAAATCAAGATGTGTTCAATTAAGCTCAGTTAGAAATCATAGCTGAAGTGTGGTCTCAAGAATATTGCCCATTCCTAAAACTACAGGAGTTGGCAGGGATGTTTGGAGTTTTTTTACACCAAATATATATGTATATATATATACACTCACATACAGAGTTTCTCATTTCTTTTTTTTTCATGTATGGAAGACCCACATTCACAACAGATGGAGAAAGCATCTGATTTAACTGAAGTAAGAGCAACTACAAAGTGTTGTCAAAAAATCTTGTAAACTGCCTAAAAGAGCAAATATCAGTTTTTTCCTCTATCTTTCACTGGTAAGTTTAGAGGTTATTTCCAGCAGGCAAATTGTTGTGCATTCACTGACCAAAACATTTATCCAGACTGATTGTGCCTGTTTTGGACAGGTGTTTTTCCATATGCAATCCCATACCACATTTACCTGACTGCCAAAGAAAAGGAAAAGGAAAATACACACATAAAATAGAATTAATTTTTCCAGCTCAAGGCAGCTTTTTCTTCTTTGTATTAATGTTTTTCCAATATCAGCACCTTTAGCTAAGAGGTAGCCAATAGGGGAAAGATCTCTTCACCACTGCATCCACAGTGTCAAACAGATTTTAGCACTGACTTCCAATGACACTATAAGCTGCTCTAGCAACTTAATGAAACCCCTGTGCCTTTACAGATCCAGCTTATAACGATTTTTCAAACCCAATTAATTTGCTTTGTAACCATGGAATAGCCCTGTGGGACCACAGAATAAAACATTCTCATTCTGAGTGCTCCGATTCTGCAGCTTGTGTACGTGCTGGGGCAGCAGGGAGGCTGCTCCAGGCAGATGGCTTTACTTTCTCACGCAGAATAAAAAATAATAGAAAAAAAAACCCACTCTCACTCTCTCTTTCCCTTTTTCTTTTTAGTGAGGTATAACATGTTTCCCTGTGACGGGCAGATCTTTATCTCCAGTTTATCAGTGCAGACGAAAAGTGGGAAACAAGCAGTATGAGCTCAGAGCCTTCACCCTTTCCCAGTTCCAGCTGTATCAATGTCCTGTCACAAGGACCATTAGCAGCAGCCACCCACACATGTAGCTTGTAGGCAACACTACACTGACTTCAGTTGCAACATTCTCCATGCATCCTAGGAGCCTTCCAAACCTCAAATATGCCAGCCAATATGTTTCACTCCTGAATTCTCAGTGGAACTGCCTATGAGGGGTGCCAGACTCCAAAATTCCTCTTCAATGGGGCATCAAAAAATATTCCTGGAATCTTGGCTTGACAATGGAGCAGGAAAATGAAGCACTGAGGCCCCGCAGTGAAGGGGAATCCCTTGACAGTTTTCTGTAGCTGCCCAAGTTTTCTGGAGCTGCCTGGGGTAGGTTAAGGAGCCTACCTTGGGAAACTTAAGATCACCTACAACAGGCCAGGGAGAGGCAGGTATATGGGAGCAAATTCCTTATTAAAACACTGAAGGTGCTCACCCCTGGAAATGGGAGAGCTGGCTTCTCTAGACCTCTTTGTTTTCCTATCATCAGTCAGGCAGCTGGTCAGGAAGCCAGAAGGTCAAGTTGTCAAGAAGGAATTCAGTAGCCCATCAGAACCTGACAGTTGGATCATCTCATTTCAGTGAATAAATACTTCACAAGAATGAAATGCGCAATCAAACAAAAAAAAATCTAAGACGTCTTATTGAGTCAGAAACAATTGTCCCATTTGATACTAGGAAAAAAAGCAAACAAATGAACGTGGTTTTAGGAATGGGTTGTTATTAGTGGTTTTCTTGGGTCTCTGTGGCCTCTGATGGCTGCAATCCCCCACTGAGGCAACCAGATTTTCTCACTCCCTAAACATGTAGACAAACCAGTCCCTTGAGCCCCTTATCCTTTTAGGGTATGGGATTAAAACCACATCAAACCACTAAGTAAGCAATTCTTTTCAAGACAGACCATTCCCAGTCTCTCCTTTTCTTGTAACTTTCATAGACCTCTTCTGCTCTCAGAGTCCTGGGAATTCACCTATTCCTGGATGTATGACTAGAAAATGTGGGAGGAGAACTGCTAAACCTCTCCCCTTTCCTTCCAATCAATACCTCTTTCCTTCATTTTTCATGCTAGCTGCAGGCCCTCAGCTGGTTAGCTAGGTCTCCCTAAGGTATGCAATTCCCACAATAGCTCAGGACTTCTATAGCATTCTTTTGCCAAAGCGCACCACAAGAAGGTACAGGATAAAGGCAAAGACAACCAAGGAGGAAACCATGAAGAGCAGTCTAACTAAAAAAAGACTCCTGAACTTCATGTATGAAATTAGACAACCAGACCTGGACTAAAATCACTTCCAAATCACCTCCAAATTTTGACAGAAGAAAGAAAAATCAGTGAGGTCACAATACAAATCACCCAGATGTGACCAGTGAAGTAATGGATGGAAGAAAGAACTGTAGTAAATCTGGAATCAGTCAATAGGCAGATGAAAAGGAGGATGCCTCAGCCACAAGATCCCCCTGTATGAAAAGTTGCCCAGGATATTCTAATAATCATGGGAGACTGATTATTCCCATGCAAACCAGAAAACTGACACAGTGGATTGTGAGACAAAAAGCTAATTGATTAGTTTCTTTTTCACATGGTATAAATGGCTGCCTCATGAAGCAGCCAGTCAGAGACCTTTCAGAACAAGGAACACTTTTTTACCTAGTTCCAAACAATCCACAGGATGCAGTTCAAAATTTGTTGTAAAGGATTTCCATGATTGCTAGTCATTGTAACATATTCAAATTCAAAGTCCTTGTAGGAATAAGGGAGGGAGGAGGGAAAACCTACTCCTTCTTATCACTTAAGAAACTGTGTAAAAGTGGGAGAGTAAAAGGAAACTGAGGTAAGTTGCTAAAAGTGTAATGCACCTGAAGTCAGCCGGGGATCTATCTAAAAATATGTTACTAGGGTTTCGGTGCAACCGTGTACCACCTCTTCACAAACATTTTGAACAAGACCATAACAATCTAGCATTGTTACATGTCAGACTAGAGGGGGCTCTTAAAAGTAGAAAGATACTTCTTAGAAGTGGAGGTCATGTCCAAGTGAATAAAACGAAATAGTACAAAAGTTTATATATTAAATGCAAAAACATAATGAAACATAAAAACATTTTGAAGTACAACTTGCTACAGGCATCCCAATTAATCACAAAAGTCTTGCAAACACAGCCAGAGTTTGTGCGACTAATAAAAAACAGAGGTGTAAAAGAGAAGTTCAAGGCTGTATCAGAAAAGCTAATTGAATTATCTGAGTTGGGGTTTATAAGGGAAAAGCTCAGACAGGTTTTATGTGTGAAGCAAGTCTGAAATCTCTAAGTGAAGCGGCAGTGGCAGGGGATTAGAGCAGGTCAATAAAACAGTAGCAAATCTCTAAGACCAGATGCCATTCACCCAGCAGCCCTAGAGAAACTAATATACAAAATCTTAAGTACGTGATTTATCACTTCAGTGGCTTCAAAGGGCTCCCAGCCCAGAAGAAAAGGAAGGCTGCACAGATGACAAAACTTATAAACAGGTCTCAGGAGAAAGGAAATACAGGATACTACAGACCATTAGTTAGGTTTCTCTGTCAGGCAGATTGGTTGGAACTTTAATAGTAGATATACCCATAAATACCTCACAACAGAGGAGAACCAAGTGGTTTTTACAGAGGGCTGTCATACTTACTAGATGCATTGCAGATCTTTGAAGACAACAATAAATATGCAAATTGAATTATTCATTTAATTTATTATATTCTTATTCCCAAAAAGTCTTTAACATGTTGAGAGAAACGTAAAGAAGCTAAGTTGTCTTGGAAAAGGAGAAATATATTAAATCTGGAGAGGATCTAATTAGTAACCTTTGTTTTTTTGTTTGTTTTTTTTTTTAAGGAAGTAAAGCTAAAATAAAAAGCTGCTCTCAAGGAAAGAGATTTGCTCTGTGATCTCTACTTCTCAACCTATCAAAAACAGATCTATAGCAGAGGCCAAAGGGTTAGTATAGGTTATTCATAATACAAAATTTCTCAGCATCCTATAAATTAAAATGCACTGCAGAAAGTTATGGAAATATTTCTGAATGACTGATCAATAAGATGTCACATAGTTGTACACACCATAACAGAGAAACAAAATATATCAGTAATATTAACTTTAAATACACAAGCAGAATGATGAGCTAATTATCATTCAAGAAGGATCTGGAAAAGAAACTTGGAATAAGTAACAAAAGTATGGTTTTAAGAATATTAACTTATTAGAGGCTACCAAACTTACAGGAAAATAATAGAGAAATTAGAAATATAGACATCCATCTCTATCAATGTCTTTATAGTGGTATAAACTTGTGATGGGTCTGTGGCTTGATTGATGAGGACAGAGCTTGTCACTGAAAGGAGCTATTTTAAAATAGAAGAGGTACAAAAAAATCCTATTGGGATAGAAGGACGTGCAGAATAATTTCCCCACAAGAAAAAATTTAAACCTGGAAAACAGATAGTAAGTGACAGATATGAAAAATCTACAATTTCTGATGAGGATGGAGAATGTGAACAGAGAAATGTTAAGCTTTACTTGGTCCTGCCAAGCAACAGAGATAACACAAGCTGCTGAAGTCCTTTTTAACACAGCAGATGACAAATTTGTGTGCCTCTTTAATATGTAGAATTATGGGGACAAAAAGCAAAAGGGTCCCAGGAACAATCAGACCAACATGCAGAGAATTCCATAAAAGGAATTAAACACAACAAGGAAGGAGCCTCAAGGAGAAGCTACTGAAACAGAGGGATGAGAAATACTGAGAAAAAAATCAAATGGCAACCATGCACTTCCAAACATATTTTTCACCCACTGCCTTTCCAATTCTCACATTTGCTTGACAACATTTCAAATTGCTTAGGCCACATTTAGCAGGCACTGGGAAAAAAATCAAGACTGCCCTAGACCAAGTATAAAGTTACAGATGCTCTTATGAATTGTGTATGTTAATTCTCCGAGTAATACACAGTTCCACTTTCAGGTAAGGCAGCAGTATGATTTAAAAACTAACAATCAAACCCCCTCCCCTCCAAAACAGCTGTTCTGTTAATTATCAGATAACTCATTCTACACCTCCTTTTTACAGCTTAATAAATGGAGTTTCCAAATGTAGACCATAGTACTAATGGTTTCTCATTGGAATGTATTGCTTTGCACACACTAGATTAAAAAATAATTGCTACAAAAAAGGTTTAAATAATACTTACAGACAGTGCCTTGACACTGGTTCAATGGTAAAGTGAATACCAATGTGGAAAATGCAAGCCATAAGTTGTCATTTAACCATCATCTTTCAAGCTAAATAATGAACACAGGAGAAAGCCTCATAGTCAGTTACAGTAGATTTGTCTTTACTGACACCACAAATGATATCAGCTTTTCAACAAAATGCTCATCAGAGCACCATACTGAAAAAAAACCAAACCCAATTCATTTTAATCAGTAACAACAATTACTTGTTTTAGAAGGGGCAGAATTTCTGCTGGTTGAGTTTCAGGGCATCTTGACTTGGAATTAAGGGCTAGCAGGTCACAGCATCTCTAATTCTGCCAGTCCCAAAAGACAGCAATAGTGGTTTCTGCAGTCCTAGTGTGAAACCTAATTTGTATTTGCAATATCTTTCAGAGCCATTGGAAAGGCACAATCTAAATGCAAATTAATCTGATAGTACATGTTGGTCTGTTCCAGAGTATTATCTATGTAAACAACTGATTTTTTCATAGGGATTTGAAGTCGCTTGTGAAGATTAAAATCTCTGAAAATGAACAGACCCCACCATAGATAAATTTTGCTAAGGGAAAATTTGCAGCTGCCTTTTTGGAAACATTCCTAGGGGAGCATGCCATACAGTAAGAAATTTATTCTGGATAATGCTATAAAACTGCTCACCTTAATTCATATGCCAAATTCTTCTCTATTGAATAACAATTTATTGTGTACTCCAGCATCTGCCAGAAACTGCTGAATGAAAGCCACAGCTGTGTCTGTTATTGGGCAGAAGCTACAATACTGTTGAGGCATTTATTCCATGTATGAAAGCATTCCCTCAAACTTTTCCAGTAACTATCTAGACACCAGTTTTGGGAGGGGCACTTTTGAGTGTTCTGCAAAGGCTATACCTGCACACAGGCACACTTTCCATGCAGGCAACAAATCTGGGAGCAAACAGAAATGCTTGATCAGAAGGGGTTTTTTTTTCTGGAACTGTGACAGGACCATGTTCTGGAGGACATCTAGAGAGCCAATACATTGTTAATAGCCTCTTTGGCAGTTCAACACATGGCTGAGCACACCAGCTGGGCTGTCCTCAGCTTTCCTGCAGAGCATGTGTAAGGCAGCAGCAGTTAGACCTGGAGTTTACTGCTTTTGAGGTCACTCTCAAAACTGTACAGGGTGGAGTATGTTCCCTACAGGTGCTTAGAGTAGTAATTGCTCTCACTTAGTAAACTAAGTGGTAGCCTACCTTTCTATGGAACAAAATTCCTCCCCTGTCAAAACTCAATTCTGACTAGCAGCAAAATGCCAAGAGAAAAATCAAAACCCTGAAAAATTTTCAGATGCATATCTGCCAGAAAAATGTCAGGCAAATCTCAAATGAGTCAGTTCAGGCTGGCACTAAGAGACCACAGAAATTCAAATTACACCAAAAGTAGAAGGTCTAAGAAATTTATCTTACTTTTCAGAATATTCATTGCCCAGTTTAAATATTAGCCTAAAAAGTCAGCTGTCACTTTTGCATTTGCTCAACTCTGTCGATCACATACATCCCGAGCTGCATAAACAGTATACTGGACAGTTAGAGGTAACTTCAGTTACATATTTTAAAGAGAAAGTTAGAAGAAAATGGTTTAGTGAAAGAGACAAAGCATTCATGTTGGCATTTAGATCTGAAAGCATTAAATTTTAGTCCTGAATAGAGCAGGGATAGATTAAGTCACCCTGGGAATACATTATCTTGTATGTCAAGAAAGACATCTTTATTTTCAAGCAAAAACCAAGGTGATGCAATCATAGGATCTGGCCTTTGCAGCAATTGCCAGCGTATTAATTCAGCTTTGATTAAAGAAGAAATCAAACACATCACCAAGAAGAATTCAAAGAGCTCATTATACATCCCTGACTAATCACTTTTAACATTCCTTGTTTGGCAAAACAGCAAAGAGCTCCAAGCAAAGGAATGGCACAAAGATGTCTCAGTCCACAATGAAAGGAAACCAGAAGTGCTGTGAGGAGATGCTGCAGCCCTTGGGACTGGTCCCTCTCCTCTCGTGCTGCCCCTGACCTGCAGCATCCCTCTTGTGGCTGCAGCAGCTGGTGGCTCAGGTGTTCTGCACTCATCAGTGCCCTTCTAGGCCCACACTTAGCACAGCATTTGAAGAGGACATTGCCATGCTATGTCTCCTCAGCAGTTTTCTCCCAGGTGTATTGCATATAATATAGGCCTGACCAGAGGAAAATAAGCTATACTTGTTTAAAGGAGTTGTATCATCCAAGAGAATGATGCACACTGGGGATGGCTCCAAAACTGCAACAATGGAGCCTTCAAGACCCAACAGCTACGGTCTGCTCAGTCTGCTCCCTCTCTCTTCCCTTCACTTCAGAAACTGGAAAGCTGGACTATTTCCAGGTGTTTGTGCATCACACTCTGCCATTCTCTTATGTGCAAGCATATGTGTCTGCTCAACAGGTAAAAACACTACCATTCAAAATAAACTCCACTATACCATGTAGGGTTATAACAATCTCAGCTCCTAGGAGTTTTCAAGACCTTAATCCTGACAGCAGCCTCAACTAATCTCAGAGCTGACCTGGCTTCAAAGAGGAAGCTGGATTTGAGGCCAGCCTAAATTATCATATGACCTTAGGGTTAACTGCAGACAGTTTCTATCGTTAGTTTTAATAATTTGCAAAAACTTCCACCAGGCTACCTTCAGGGTTGCTTTGTTAATGAAGGACATTTTGCCAAGTAAGGCTGCCAATTCAGCATTGTTCAGCTCTTTTCAAAGATAATTATTGCAGCCAAATACCTGAAATCTAAACAAATTGTGTAGCACTATCCAGGCTTTTTTGGGGGAATGTTACTAAGATCAATTAAAAGCTACATTATGTTTCCAGTTTCCTAACAAATTATGGGAAGAGATTCCCTCTACCCCACGTGATTCTTTTGAAGGATTTTATTGAAAACAGGATTTCAATTGTCTTCTCAAGTGTTTGCAATATCATTTGCAGGCTTTTGTTTCTTCTTCCTCTTCCCCAGCCTCCAGCAGAGAAAAATGAGCAATGAAGATTTTCTAGTTTACATACTGAGGCTCTCATAAGCTTTCCATTATGGTTTCAGCTCAGACCTCAGAATTCAAGGCTCATTTTTTGGGGATGAAACTGAATATATTCAAAGCCTGCAGTCACTTGGAATACTTTCATCACAGACATAGTGAGAACCCCAGTTATCCCATTATCATGTGCCCATTCTCAACACTTACAGGTCTGGATCAACATCTACATCTATTTTTTTTCCAAAATATTACAAAAGGTTAAAATTTGTTTTGCTATTTGTTCTGTCAATGAGCAATTAATTGGTCACAGAAAGACCAGAATAGCTGAGGTTACTGATACAGAAACAAAAAGGAGACTCATGCAGGAAACAAAAAGTGTGGCATAGATAACAAGCTTTGTACTTTTACAAATTTCCATCAAACAGAGCCATAAAGACTTTCAAGAGAATTGAGAGGAATACAGCAACTGTTAACAAAAATAAGTAGCAATTTTACAGTAGATGTTGCATGACACTACATGAAGTGAAATTTGTGATGATGATACTTCTGAAATCAAAGAATCCCAATAAACATAATAAACAACACTTCAAAGCAATCAGAAAGAGTAAATTAGAAATGTTAGACAGAACATTCCAGCCACTCAGCTTTTTGGGGTGTGAACTCCCCACTAGTTCTTACAAACGTGGAGGTTTTGCCTACATAGAACAGATTAATCATTTGCTGTTGACTGCACTTTTTGTGTAAATCTTCTTTCCAAAAAAAGTATGTCTCAGCATCACTAGTAATGCACAGTGCAGGGACATCAAACCAGTTGAAAACAGGTGGTGAAGGATGCTAATCATAGTTCCCCAGTCTGCACTGGCATCAATGAACCAGCTAAGTGAAAAACTGGGTGAAGTCCCAATATGGAAGGGCCTTGTCATTCATAAAAGAATGGGAAAAGAGACAACCCACTGCCAGTCATTTTCTCAACTTAGCTTTAACAAAATAGGTTTAGTTCCCAGACTTATATATGGTCAAATTTCCCTCCACTGGGGATCAGGGTACAAGGATGAGTAATCAGGGTGATCCTGATACGGGTCAAGATTTTGGCTTAAACAAAATAAGGACTTGGGTTAGGTATGCACTTGCACTGCAAGGTATCACCACTTCAATCAACAAAACAAGACGTGAAATAAAGATCTGTTCGTATTTTAATTAAGCTGATGAGGTGGGCATTTTCTCCTCTAACTGTGGACTGGTCTGAGCTGCTCATGAGAGTCATTCCAATGGTTTCAGGCTGCCTAACCTGTTTGTGGCATTTATAATGATTTCTATCCATTCAAAAGAAAGCAAAGAAACCCACACAGAATCTGTATCACTCATGTGAATCTCAAGGAGCACTTTAAAAAAGGAAATGTATCACTTTTAGTAGTTTGTGGGTTTGTTATGAGTATGTTACTATACTGCCATTATCTCTGTTATTACTTCCTGCTGTTCACCACCAAAGCTGAGATGTTGCNAAAAAAAAAAAAAAAAAAAAAAAAAAAAAACACAAAGAAAACCCACCAAAACAGCTCTGATAGCTCCCTAATATATCCTTAGGTCTTCAAAACCCAATTCCAAACTTGGTTTACATTTTTCTCTGTATGTCTCCAAATCTTGAATCACTTTGCTCTTCACAGGGTCTGTCTAAGCTTTCAGTGACTTTTTATTGCCTTTTTCTGAAGTGTCTCAGGACTCTATAAAACACATAGCATTTTCAAAGCACTTGCATGTCACAGGACCAAGCCCCAGCAGTTTTGCTGCTCTTCCCTGTCCAAAACACGCTGTCTCATAACAGAGCTTTGTTCAAACAGGGACAAAGTGGGACCTGCAAATTCAGCCCACCAAGCAAGCCCTCTGCTCTGACTGTATGGCCTAAGCTGTCAACCGTTCAGACTGGTAGTCTGAGATATGCATCTCCCAGGCTCTATATCTCAACACGTCAGTCCATTATCCTAGATGAGATGGGAAATTCTGGGAGATAACATCACTTGAAAAATGCCTAAAATTATTCCTTCACCTAGAGGATTTATTTGAACTGACAATGAGATGTTTCCTTTCTACACAGTTGTGGTATTATCCTTCCGCAATGCAGTAATCTCAGTTTTAGAGTGCTCTTGAAACAACAGCAGCCCAGCTTCAGACCTGTGTTTATCCTTATTGAAATACTGTTTGGCAATTCATGTCCATTATCACACACATCTTTACTCTGGTTTCCCTGACAAATCGAACATATTTTATTCCCAGGCACAAGAAGGATATCTTAATGTTTCTCTTGTGCAGAGCACAGATTGAAATGTTACCACGTCTCAAGCATGTCATAAACATGGAATCTCTCAAACCATGGAGCAGAGCTGAGCCAAGATCAGAGCCACAAAAGCAGCCAATTCTGTATGCTCCGATTTCCAACTACTCAACATTTTTACTCTGGTAAATCTCTAATTACAGAGCTTATTAAATGAAAATTTTGTTCCAGCACAGATATTAATGAACACTCTTTCAAATACACTTGTATTGCAAGGAAGTTTAATTAACATAGTCTTTTTTTCAAATCACCCTTTGGATTTAAATACTGTGTTAAATACCTTCACTTCTATTATTCTATTATTGAATTAGGGAAAGATGCCTGATTTCATGGTAATTGGAGAAATAGTGACATTTTAATGTACCTTGTAATACGGTACTGTTGTATATCATTTGTTAAGTTCCATAAGATTTTCCATAGATAAAAAGGACTGTTTAAAAAAAGAATGTTAGCGAAGATTTTAATCAAAGCTGAGTGATACTGAAATTCTGTTGAATGAACCTCTCTGTTTATGCTTTCAGCAGATGAAAACACTCAGATGAAAAGTGCAAAGTGACATCTGTGTCGTGTATTTTTTGTCCACTCGTCAGTGAAGCTGATATATAATGTTTCTATCCAATGAACAAAGTAAACACATTTGTGATACTTGAAAATCCATAACATTAAAAAAACCTATTTGCTGATTATTATGCTGCCTTCACTAAATTATTGCTAATTTGTTGGGAAGCTCCATTTCTACTCTCTAAGTTCCTCCAGGACAGAGATCAGGACTGGGGGCTGAGGTGGGGGGAAATGGAAATTAGGCTTCTAAGCCTAATAGAGACATCCTTCTCCAGAAGGACAGATTAACAACCTGGGCTTATTTTAGACATTTTGAATCAACTTATTGGACAATTGTATTTCCCACCAAGGGCAGAAGAAGCCACAGTTAACCTTCCTGGGCTGAAGCTCTGTCTTCTGTAAGGATCCATCATTACAGAGTCCGGGACCAACATTTCTATTGAACTTAGTACTAAAACACTTTGACATTTTTTAACTGTGTAAGAGAAGTGTGTCTGATTTTAATATCATATCAACCCATGGAAATCTTGGCAGTGCCTTCAATGCAAGGAGAAAGGTACCTATGTCAGAGAGTGACAACAAAACTTTGATTAGCTGGAGATTTCAAAAGTAAAAACAGAGGCACAGGTATATTTACACTACTATATGTGTAAACTTTAAAGAAAATATATGCAATTTTACAGCAATTTCCTTTTTATCCAACACTCATTTCCAAACCTTTTGAAATATGTTATGTTCAAATAAATTCTTTACCACCTTGCTCCTTAAAATTAACTAGGATGGAATTTTCACTGTGTTAGGCCTGGCCCTACTTTTAATTATCTTCACTTAGAATATTAGACACCATGCTGATTTTTGTCTAGAGGAAATGACCTAGGATCATTGGAAGCATATGAAGTTCATTTTAAGATGAAGCAATAACTTATATTAGAGGATGTAAAAGGTCTTCACCCCCAGTCCTTCAACATATTGTAGCAAAAAGCTCCTGGGTTTTTTAATTAAAAAAAGACATCTGCAATGCATTTTTCCCCCAAATTCACTTAATAGCCTTTGAAACAACAGTCTCCCTGGCTAAATGGCTGTGCTTGAGCATACATGCAAGAAGCATCACCCAACTCAGCTGGCTGGCTTTGATGGTTATTTGGGGCACTAGGCTCCTGACTGTAACCCCTGGGTTGCAGTTGCTCAACATGCACCTGGAGCACAATAATTATCTCTGCTAATGTTTCATTTTAAAAATATAACATTATCAGTCTCACTCACACACTCAAAGTTCCCTAGTACAAAGCCTTCCCAGAGCTTCATCTGGCTTGAAATTCTCTGCTAAAAATGTCTGGCAGTTTACTGAAGCACAGTTAGAGATTTAGTTGGCAGCTGCTGGTTCACAGAAATACGGTACCTGCCTCTTAAAACACAGAAATAAATGGATGCTTCAGGAAATAAAGGCTGACTCACATATTAATCTTGTCCAGTCATTATAGTCCAACTAAAAGCTGAGTTAATTAGGCTTTCCTTTAAGTGCACTCTTTCTGGAATTTACACAATGTTCCTGACACTGTTGTAAACTTTCCTAAAATAACAAAATTAATTTTAAAAGGCAGAAGGGAGTTTTATTTTGCCTTTGAATAATCAGGCCAGGATGCTGTAACACAGATGATTATTTTAGGCAGATTAGTCAGCCTAAAGCTAAGGGTCTGAACCTCTACCTTGCAAACAACATTGGTCTCCACTGAGAACGCCTGTTGCCAGCTCTGCAGTGAGGAAATCTGAAGCAAGTTATTATTGGAAGCACCATAAAAAGACTACAACAATAACAGATTTCAAACAACGTAAACCTGAAGAGTTTAACACTCGCACCTTAATTTGGCCTTGCAAACAACTAGACAGCACAGAAACAAGTTATCACATGGGCTGCTGTGAGAAGTCTCTCATTAGGAGTAAGGAGAAGGAAAATTCCAGCATCTCAATAGCCAAAATTCCTGGCCCCAGATCCTCTTAGTATTACCTTTTATGCTTTATGGGTTGTGGAAATTTTCCCTGCTTAATTATCACCGCATTTTATGGTCTTCTATGGTCCCCAGAAAAAGAAGGACAGAAGACAAAGGTAGAGGAGGCAGCCTGATCCATCAGGGCATCCAGAAGAAAGCCTGACCTCCAGAGGTCCTGGGAAATGATAGAGTTTGTTAACCTCCCAAAGCTAGAAAGTGCCTGCCCTTCTGCAGCAGGGCTGGAGGCTTTGGAATTGGAAAGCAACATCCAGCAGCTGTAGTCACTTGTGTGGCACGAGCATGTCATGCCCTAGACAATGCACCAAATCCTGCTCAGTGTTTGAAGAGGGTGGTCAAGGCTTGCTGGGATTACACCCCCTACAACAGGCAGCTTCTCCCGTGGTGATGGTCACAGAGAGCAGGAAAACAAGCATGGTGGCTGCAATTCACCAGTGTCTGCTCAGCTGGTGCAGACCAAGGAAAACGGCTTTTTTAAATCAGCCTGACTGAACTGATAAGCACTGAAGAGGAAAAACCAATTTACCACCCAAGTTCTTTCCTTAAATACCCATGGCAAACAATTACAAAAAGCATAATTTCCTCACAGCTGGACTGAGGCTGCAGAGGGCCTGCAGAGACTCTAGGCTGGCCAGTAGCCAATGTCATGGTGGTGAAGTGAACCAGACTCTTCTAGAGCATCAGACTACTGGGACCTGTCTCATCAGATACCTGGGAAGTCTGCTTCCTATTTTGTGCCCCCCTTCACCCATTCTCCTCCTCTTCTGACCGCCTTTCTCTTGCATTTGCATAGAGTCCTGCAGCATGAGGTTACTAAACTCTCTGCTTACTAATACCACAGAATCAAATAACCGAAGAATAAATTCTTCCAAAACTAATCCAGATCCCTCTTATTCTAGAGTATTCCAATGGAAATTTGACACCTAAGCTTCCTGGAAATCCTGCTAGATGTTGAATTTGATATCATATAATTAAACTCCTTAAATAAAAAATAAACCACAGGATCCTACTAGATTGTCCTTTGAAGATTCTGGCATCCAACAGCGGGGGACTAGGAAAGATTTTACAGCAAACCATAAATTAATTTCCAGGTTGTGGCAGTAAGGGAGCATCACATTTATTCAGACTGCTTCCCTCCTTGTTCTGTCAGATGAAGCTAAACACCCAGCACTGTAAATAATTTAGGCACACTTGCCAGCATCCAAGGCTGGCCCAGATTTTCAAAGGCTATAGCAAGCTCCCCAATGAGCTTTGTAATTCTGTTCGATACCTTCCAACCCAACAGGTCGAGAAGCACAAGGTTTGCCTAATCATGCTCATTTCTCCCACAGTGTGTCTGAGCAAACAGTGACTTTGACACGTGCATACAGTCCTGGTGTTCATTCATGCATGGCAACCATATAGCATTTGTACTGCATGCAGCCAATGTCCAGTGTACATAAAGCAAGAATTTTGCATTAATGATGTAAGATTTCACACAGATTAGAACAAGACAGCAGGAAAACGCTATTTTAGAATCTAGGTAAGTACTAGATATAGTTTGTAGATCAAGAAGAAAATAAAGAGCTTAATTATTAACCTCTGTAGTCACATTTCTCCATATATGTCTGGCTCATATCTGTGATCCATACTTTAAAACCTCTTTATATGGTTCAAAATAAACATGACATATACACTGCATCGTCTCCTACCCTGGTCCAGCACTCCAAGCCAAGAAATCAATTTGATAGCCAGACATTTACATTTTGGCTTCACAAAAAAATAGGCCACCCCTCTGTGAGATCCAAGCAACCTAAAAAAAAAAAAAAAACTAAACCAAA
>VXBU01018930.1:36360-67971 GCA_013400315.1 Bombycilla garrulus | reverse complement strand
ATTTCAAATATTAATTTGAACATGAGGAATGGTATTTCTAATAAATTGTGCAGGTGACAACTGAGCAGATTTTGGTAGAAGGGATCTTCAAAACACAATTTATAATCTCTCAGTCTCATTCATTCCTGGAAAGAGGTACCTAACCTTTTTTTGCCTCTGCCTAGTTCCAGGCTTTTTCATGTCTTTCGTCCTACCTGCCTTCCACCAGGAATGAGGGACAACTTCTGACAGGGCAAGGAAGTAAAAGGATGGTAGGAAAGGAAGGGGAAGGAGTCAAATGTTTCTTTACTCCAGCCTCACAGCCCAGAATTTAATGCACAGGCGAAGTGAACGCAAGGAAACGAGAAGGGAATAAACCCTGTGTCCAGCATCACATCAGCAGGACAGAAATCATCTCCTCAAAACTGAGATGTGATAGCAGAGAACCTTACATTAAAACTGACTTGTGAACACCTCACCTAGAGATAGGCAGCTCTAAGTTGGATAACACTGAAATTGAAAATACCAACAAAAAATTCAGCCAGTTGTTTCCCGGTGCCTCACCCGGGAGCAACAGCTCTTTCTTCCTCTTGACAACCTATAGAGCAAGGTTTGGCCCTGATGAAAGGAGTCAGCCTGTACTGTAGCCTTTGTAGTTATAGCCCTTAGTAAACTGGATTTACCGTCTTGCGCTCTTCTTCTCGGAAAAAAATATAGTGATTATATCCATTAAAAAGCAGGCTCAGAAAGCTTCCCTTTTCATTTAGTGAGGAAAAGCAAAACCTTGGCAGCTAAAAATAAATCAAAACTTGGGGAAATGAGAAATTGAAAAAGAACAGAGAGATGAGATATGTTTCGGTTTTTGAAGATTAAGAAAGGAATAGAATATCCAGGTACAGAGGTTACCACAAAAAAAAAAAATTAAAAAAAAAAATAAATAAACCAAAAAAAAACAGCCCTGGGAGATGGAAGGTTTGTGTTTGGGTTTAGGCAGGAGAATTCAATCCATAGCCCAAGTCTACTTAAGCAGATATTAAGGTGGCAAAATCCCAAATTAGAACTTCTAGCTAATAAAGCACAGCCACATACCAGCTTCAGGTCAAACATAAACACGTATTTTTGCTAAATAGTAACAAAAATGTTCTGGAATTAGTTAAAAGGCAAATCTGTCCTAGCTACAAGTCTGTCTAGAAGTATGAAGAAAAAACACATTTTTCTTCTGCTCACAAAAGTTTTGCAGTCTTTTGATTAGTCTTCTGTGAAAGGAAAAAAGTCTTTTCAGTTAAAAGTTAATAACTTTCTCATATATAATATGCTACAATCTGCTTGCACTGAAATTTATGGCTAATCTTACCTCTGCAATCTTGGCAAAAGGTATCTATCTGAAGTTTGGAGATATACTGCTAATATTTCCTTAGATTGCTGGTTCACTTTATACACAATCCAAACAGATGAATTTTTAGTATCAAGGACAAACCATTATACTGCCCTTTGCCCTCAGTATGTGTATATAGTTATTGATAACTTTGTGTACCATGGGCAAATATTTACTTTTGACTCTCAGATTTTTATTTTTTTTTCTTCAACAGAGATGCTTTTGTTTGTACACAGTCAGTTCCTGTCAGGCAATGCCTGATAAAGCATCACCTCCTGATACTCCTGCCCTGACCAACATCACTAGTAAGGCCACAGCTGTATCAGTTATCTGCAGAGGAGACGCCCTCGCCCAGGGTGCCACAGTGCACCTCCACTGCACACAACTTCCAGCCAAGGCGATAGAAAGGCACATGGCCATGTTCAACCCCCACTTCTGCAGCTCAGAGAAGCTGAGTGCTGAAAAAATCATGAATTTAACATAGTCTTAGGAATATCTAGCACATGATGTTCCAAAGTTGTATTTTCAGTGCTTCAATCCCTAAAAAGTAAAGGGATTCATTACTGCTGTCCAGCTAAGGGCAGAATAATTTACTTGTCTCCTCTTTAAAATCTCACTCAGATTCATATTATTGATGTAAAAATATTTTTACTCCAGCTGAAACTCTACAACCACGTCCACGTCTTTGACTACAGCCAGCCATTCCCAACCTGTGCATTTTCATTGCTGAGCGATGTTCACAAAGTATTTTTCTTTTTGATTTTTCTCTATCCGGTTTACATTGTTTTCAGTCCTGATGCAGCTCCAGTGCAGCTCTCCACTAGCTGATCTGCAGGAAGCACAGGATGATGAATCAGTCAGTCATGGCAGCCAGCCAGGCAAGGCATGTAGCAATAAAGATACACCTGGTATTGAAAGCCACACCAATGAGGCAAAACAAAGTTTTCTGACTACAACGGTGCTGTTTCATTAGTCCACTTGAAAGACCCAGCTCACCTGCTTCTCTGTAAGGGTTCCAGGTTCAGTGTTCAAGCATGGACTACAGTAAACAACAAATACAAAACATAGCCAAAGGATACAGGGAAGGAAAAGAGCACCCCTGCATCATCTCACAGTAGCAGGTAGGTTATTGCACATTTCAATCAAATATCAGCAAACCTCTACAAATGTAGAGCATACATATGCATATACAGAGCAATGTGTACTTTGAGCTCCTATACATCTGCAGAAAAATGAATAAACAGTGCCAGTGGAAATCCATAGGATTGTCACCTAGAAAAGTTGCATAAATCTAATGTTTCAGATCGCTGAAAATAGAATTTGGCTGTTTGATTCAACCATAAATCAGAATCCCCGTTAATCTGGATTTAGAGCGGCTTTCCTGTGCAGTTTTGGGAGTCTCAAAGGAATATACTGTTCACTGATTTATGAACTAGTCTTGCTGAAAAGTTGATTTACCACTGCTTTCTGCAAACAGTGAATTGCAGCTCGCTGGTTTCTCTAAATATGCAAAGGCTGTACTGTATATAAAGGTGGGAGAGTTTGACAGTTTGCAGCTAAGTAAATCACACTGATCACAGTGTTTGCCTTGAGATTTACAGGGCATGCTGTAATTTAGCCCCCCAATGCCAACCCAGAAAATACAGTCAAACAGGAAAGTGTTTTGTCATCTTTTTGTACACTGAATCTTCTTTGATTTATCCCTTATCTCAAAATCACTCTACCTAACAAATTCTACTTTAAAAAGCATTATCAATGACACCTAGAAATGTTTTCAAAATTTTACAATAATCTCAACCAGGATATTTCAGCCCTTGAAACACATACTGGGCATTAAGAAGTTTCCTTTAGATTTCCAGCAAAGCTTGCTTACTTTGATATGAGCCATAATTCACAATTAGAAGAGTAACAGCACCGAGCATAAACTTCAGAGCCTTTCTTTTCTGAAAGCAAAAGAAGTAGGCTAATCATAGGCATCTCTACTTCATGAAAAGAAACCAAAAACAAACAAACAAACAAAAAAAAATAAAAAGCAAAAAAAACCAAACACAACAAGCAAACCAACCAATGGAGAGTAGCAGAATTCATGTTATGGATTGCAGTCAGTATTCTCCATACCCATTGCTCCTGCACATTTGATAAGAAATCTTTGTTTTCATGCAGGTGATAAAACACAAACCTGTGATCAGTTACAACATTATAACAGATATTTCAGGACAACACATCTTCTCAAAGCCTTTTAGCCAACCCATCTACCACATTCAATATTTGCAAATACAGATTCTTTGCCTACAGTGGTGACCCAGCTGCCACAATATTGCAGATATCGAGATAGGAGATATTTTCCTTTCTGCTGCTTTTTAATTTGGCAAACTATAACTCGACACATTCTTTATAGGGACTTTTCATGTTTCTGGAAGAACTGTGCACCTCTTTGGCCAACTGAATAATGAGGAAATAGTATCTCCTTTGTAGAAAATTATGCTGCCACTGTCACAATATGAAGACAGCATAATTTATAACTCCTTCTCTCCCTCCTCCTTTCATTTTGGCCTGGACACTGGGTCACATATCAAGTTACAAGCCATTTTTCATTTTAGGAGCTAATCTGTTTGGTTACTGGAGTGGAATGACAGAACACACCTGTGATCAAAGGGGAAGGTAGATGGAAAAAAACATCTCCCGAGTTCATGTACATCCATTACCCTGACCTTGTTACTTAGTGCTTCATATAGGTTTGGTCAATTATTAGACATTTGACAGTTACTTCCAGCACAAAGAAACTATTGAGCAAGTTTGGCATGCATTTTGTTCTTTATTAATTTAAACTGTCTCAAGCAATGAGACTTGAGAGAGGTCAAATA
This sequence comes from Bombycilla garrulus, assembly GCA_013400315.1. Taxonomy (NCBI): domain Eukaryota; kingdom Metazoa; phylum Chordata; class Aves; order Passeriformes; family Bombycillidae; genus Bombycilla; species Bombycilla garrulus. The sequence goes on along the minus strand of VXBU01018930.1, from coordinate 63,753 downwards.
TCTCTTGATTAAAAAAAAATTAAAATTCTTTCTGTATAAAGGAGCATATTCACAGTGACAAAATCCAGAAATCATCATTCTTTAAGATGGAGCAAGGCCACCCTCTGCTACCCAAACCAACAGAATATCAGGACTTTCTTTAGTGAAGAAAACCCAGATTCAAGACCTGGCTTAAACTCATTAAGGGTTTTGAAGCCCAGATTAGGCTAATTCAGGGTTTTCCCCTAGGAGCAGTTTTAAATGTCTCTTTTGTTCCAACGGGGAACAAAGAAAACCAGATTTTGAGTGCTGCAGTTTTTCTACAGAGATGGAACTTTTCTCACCCAGTCACTTTTAATTATCCTCACTCAGATCATGAGAGCATTGACACATGATGGGATTGCAAGGATTACAAAACAAAGCTGAGGGCCATGATCCCTGCCCCACAACTGTCTCAGCACTGCAAGGAGGGACAGGGCTGTGGCACCATGCTTTAATGAATGTTTCCCTTATAGCTTAAGGATATCTAAACCAATCTTGGGATTTCATCCTTTTGGGTTTTTTTTTCCAAGCACTGTCTTGACCAGGGAGTTTGCTCAAACTAGGAAAGGGAGGAAAAACCGTGTAGAAGGAATCACATCTGAGCAGACTGTGAAGAACTGTTATCAGTTCATCTCTGGTACATGTTGCTGATTCTGTCCTCTGTTTAATACCCGGGTCATGCTCCCCTTAGTGGTTTTCTGGATCAGTAGAAAATAATAAATAATGAAGAAATAAAGCTAATTCTAGCTGCTAATTTTCTTCCTTCCTTCATTCAGTTGGGAGTTAGATGATCCTTAAGGTCCCTTCCAACACAAGCCGATGATTCCATAACTCATTTGAAATAATAAATTATTTGTTGTATTATCTTCCATTGCTACAGAGGCAACTACAGTGGAGCAGAGGGTATTGTGAATTAAGTTAATGTCAAAATTCTGGTAAATTCTTTCAAGAGAGACAAAGGGGTGGCCTGCTCATGTGACCCACTACAACAATAAGAACAACAAAAATCACAGAAATAAAAAGGAAGAACTGCCTCCTTTCCTTCTCTTCCTCCACCCTATGGAAATATTTCCCATGGCTGAGTAATGTCAAAATCATGCAGAAAATAAAGGATTTTGAAAACTACCTCTAGATTTAAAAAAAAAAATCACTTTTCCATTTGTTTTAATGAAAGTCATTCAAAATGCAAGATATCTGTCCAGAAGAAGCAGGAAAGTCCAAAATATTATTTTGTAATTGTTGTTTTTTCTGGAAAACTTTGTACTGTTACAAGACACATTTTCATTGTTTCATAGATAACGGAACCATTTTTTCATCTCTTGGTAAGCTTTTCCGTATGAGAATGCCTATCTCTCTTCCCTTGAAGGATGAACCATAAAACACATTCATAACTTTTCTATAGGATTCCAAAAACAGGTGTTAGATATTTCAGAGACACTCATTGCAAAGTCATTATACCATATCTACAAGCAGAAAACATGATTTTCCAAATGCCATCCTATTCCAGTAGCATGAGACATTTGCAACCAGCACAAAACCAGCAAGTCAAGTAAAACTGCACTCCCATCAACAAACAGTGTGCATTTGCTCAAAGACAAACTTGTCTCATTGTGGGAAACAGCAACCACTTTACAGCTAAGGAGAAGGTAGATTTTTTTCCACTACCCTCCAATATGCTGTAGGAATATTTCCTCTAAAACAGCATGGAAGGCACCATCATAGAGGCATTAGACAGCATCCAAAATTCTCAGTTGCCCTCTCTCACTGATCTGATGTGCCACGAAGCCCAAATACCACAAAACTCATACTGTACCTCCAGATTCAGGACTGGATTCTGCCCTAAGCAAACCCATGGGATTCCATGGCTTTACAGAGAAGTGGAAGACATAAACTTTAGTCTGTTTTTTTTGTGAGCTAGAAAAAATTCTCTGAACATCCCCTTAGCAATAAGTTCAATGCATTTTGGAGAGTGCTTTTTGCAATTGCAGAGGTGCCTGTAAACTGATAGTTTATGCAAAATGAAAAATTTGCATACCTTGAAAGCACATTAATCATTTGCAAAAAAAAATAAAAAGGAAGCAAAATGAAAATAGAGATTTTGTTGTGGTAAACATTTTTGTTAATTAATTTCCATTTTCATATGCTCTTCTTATATCTGCTTCTAGATAAAATCAGAAAAAAATAGCATAATTTGTTACTTTCAGTACCTCCAGATTGTTCAAATCTAGGAAGCTTAGTCAAACACTTCAGCAATTCTAAATAGAAAGAAAGAATTGTTGAGCTCTTATCTCAGATTTTGCTTGGAAAAATATCCCAGTTTGTCCAAACCAAATGTAACAATTTTAAGTTTGAAATTTACTTATTTCAACCATAGAAGGTATCTGAGTGTGAAAGTAAAAGGTGGAAAGTGAAAAAGGAGAGAAAGGGAACCCACTTAGCTCTTCAGAAGGCAGCATAACACCATACTCTCAAATGCCATGAATCTTCCACTCACAGACCCTGTAATTACAAAACCAAACAGCACGAAGATGATAAATGAAGAGCACATACTCCAAAAGAGGTGATAGCCTCCTCATAGTAGGCCAGGACTCACCACTGTTAAAGTTTTCCACCCAGCTTCATTCAGAATGGGTTGAACCAGAAGCCAGAGAAGAACCATTGTGCCCAAGGCACTTCATCTTTCACTACATGCAGAGCATGGTTTTAACAAACAGCCATTTTCCAGCAATATGTTTGAACAGGGAAAACTCCTAAAAATACATTCTTAAAAGAAAACCAGCATCCAGATCAGAAACCTAGATTAAATAATTTGAAGAATTTCCAAGAAATATCTGTTTCTTCCACATGAGTTTCCAAGTCTGTCCTCATCTACTCCTTCTTAATCATCTCTGGTTCTGTTGCTTGTTCACTTTTCTTGTTAATGAGCTAGAAAAATCCCTGTCTCTTCAACTACAAAAGGATTTCAAAGGGAAAGAATAGTTAATAGTAAAAAAGAATGACTTTCACAGAGCAACACAAAGATAACAAAGACTAAAAAACACTCTGGGCTAGCCGATTGAGGGGCTGTAAATGGGAAAACATACAACTCACCTTGTGGCTTCTTTTGAGGACAGAAAGCAGAAACATTCAAATTTCTAATGCTGGCACTGTTCATGGGCACTAAAACACTACAGCAATACCTGTAGAGAGACTTGAGCTTGTTCTGCTTGTAGTCCCAAGCTGACAAGAAACCCACAGCTGTGGTTAGCAGGGCACCAAGCCCAAGCTAATAAAGCTCAGCTGAGAGCAGGGCATGTTAGTTTAGGCCCGGTGCCATGCTGGTTTGCTAGATGGCTTCCAGTCAGCTCAGAGCTTGCTTACACCTCCTTGTGAGACATCACATGGCCTCTGCTTTAGACAGATACAAAAATATAACACAGGAGCTCCAAGTCTTTGGTTTTGTGGACACACAGTAGTTAGAAAGGCCTCTGCAAGCAGATGTGCTCAGGTCTGCCCGTTGGTGGGTTACGCTCGTTCCGGGTTCAACACCCGGGCCCAACAGGTGCTTCTTCCCATGGAAATGTGCCCCAGTAGAAAACTAAACATGCTGCAGCCAGACAAAGATTTGGGGCTTACTAAATCCCAAGATATTTCAGGCATGTATTTCACAAAAGTGATCTACTATTTCAGGTTGCTGAAAAATAATCCATGGAAACAAAAGACATTAGCAAGGTAAAGCTGCTAGTGTGTCTCATGAGATCCTTGTACGGTACACTGAGGAAGCTCACTGAGGTGCTCATGCTCTGAAATGTTGCATGTAATGATGTAATGTGGTGTTATGATATGCTTGAGACATGTTTACAGCTGACCTCTCTAAAATGGTGTTTCAGAGGAGAGAAGGCTGCAGTGGAGATGAGGAATGGAAACTGAGAAAACACCTATCATCATTCACCCTCTGGATGTTAACACCACTTGTCTGAAGTACTCAACTCTAGTTTGAAAGTATGATTAATATCCTGCCGTGTTTTTGATAGGAGTAAGAGCTGCCTCCAGATCTGCCATGATACTACTTCACAATTTAAATTGCTATTGCCCTTCTAAAATCTTCTTAGATTTCAGAAACTTTCTCCAACAAAAGCCTGCTGGATGGATTAAATATTGATATGAGTATCTAAATTATTATTATCTTTGTCTGCTTTGGATAATTTTTTTCCTCTGGAAATCTAGTTTATCACCTCTAGAAAACACAGAATCTTTCACAATTTTCTTCCAAAGCAAAATCAACAGCAAGGGATTACGATGTCTGTAAATTAACAAAACTGCTCACATTTCTGACAAGACATTCACTGCCAAGGAATGCATTCTTTACTGTCAGGTCTCTCACACCTCTCTTCTGTGGAAGAAGAGGAAAGAAAAACTGCCAAGACTCACTGGTTCTCTGAGGCAGTTGTCAAGTGAGCAGGTGTGCAGGTCTCCAAATTGATGCACTTTGAGCTGTCTGCTGACATCTGTATGGCAATCTGAGAGTCTGAATGTTGTAGTAAGGCAAGGCAAGGTCATTGAGAAAGGAGTATTTTTTGCCTGCACCTGGTTTGATGGATGTAGACTCACAACTCTCAGACTAATTCCCGCTGTATGTGCAAGGCATGGGAAATATCTACACAGGAGTGCACCGCACGTGTGACTACACCACCAAACTGGGACGTGGGAACTGCCACTGGCTCCTGAGTGAGAACAAATTCACTGAGCTCCTCTCCTCCCCTCAGTAAAGTGCAAAGCATAACCACACAAGTGCTCCCCATACCTGCACTGCTAGGACAATAAATATATTGTGTGTTCACACAACAGGTGCTAAATAAATATGTCATGATTTATTGTCACAGCGTGTGAATACTGCACAAGATTTAGAAACCATCCCAGAATGAATTCCTAAAGCCATTAACTGTCAAATTCTTCACACTTGCCAAGTTCAAACCCCCAAACTAATTCATAAGCATTCAGCAACTTCCCTCTTCCTCTGGGGACTTACTGTTATTTTAGCATTAACTCCACTGCCTGCATGAGTATGATTGAGATCAATCTGTCTGATTTTCACAAAAACCTTGGTAAAGAAGGGGCACAGACTTCTTATCTGGCATCAATCAAATGTCAAGAATGAGATTTCTGTGACATTTATACAATGCCCCAGATTGAGAGATATTCGTGGGATTTGAAAAGCAAAGGCTTTGTTGATATTTTTCCAAGTTCACTAAGGTAAAGGTGTGTTTGCACCACCCAAAGCTGGAGTGACAGCCTTGTGCTGGACTTTGCTTTCATGCATTCTTCCCATGCCATATCCCAGCCTAATAAAAACAGGTAGGCCTTAGCCCTGGTCTCATGTACACTCATTTTCCCTGCGTAGTTATGCTAGTCAAGGCTTCTCTTACTGTCAAGGGAAAGCAGAAATTGATTCCATCTCTGGTTTTCATATTTAAAAGAAAGGTGGGGAAAGGGAGTCCATTGAAAAACACCAAAAGCTTCAGATCAAGAGCTAACCTGATAATTTAGGCCAGTTCTAAAAAGATTAAAATAAAACAAAACAAAATGAGTAAAACAACATACAAAAACCCCCAACAGACAGATTTGCATTTCTTCTTTAAGGTCTGATTGTAGTGGTCTTTCTCATGAAGAAAAAAAAAAAATCGGTGAAATTTCCATTATACACCATTTCACTGCGACAAAGGTTTATATATTCCTTTCCTCCAATTTTCTCCTTTGCAAATTGTGAACATTAAAATTTTGGTATAGATAATAGGTAAAATATAATTTGTTCTACATGGTGTTACATTAGTCCTGAACTAAAGACTTTTTATTTTTGAGTGAACATCCTTATTAAAAAAAGAATATCCACAAACATACAAATTTTTTGTGAGAGAGACCAATTTTCTATTTTGCATACAATTCTGGAAGCGTGGAGACCTTTACTCCTTTGTAAGCCTGTTTAGTAGCCCCTAATATCAATAGCCCCTAATACTTTCTTTTACTAATTGTGATACAGACAATTGAATTTTCACAGTCCTCTTTCTGTTCTGATATTTACAAGGAGCTAGAGGACTGATTTTATATACTGTCGATCCAAAAATTACTTTTGGACTTAACACAGTAATTTAAATGCCAAGATTTTAAAGGCCTCACAAATGTCTTGGATTTGTAGTTCATGAAAAGTTTCATTCTTTGAAAGAGTCTCTGAACAGTCTTGCCAGGGAAGTGGTGGTAAAATGGTTTTAGCACTTCTGTGAAAACTGTAGCACAGATGATTGGAGATTATAATACACAGAGGGCCTTGGAGAGTACATTAGATATTAACAACACTTGGAAGCTTAACTAGAGCGCTGGTCAAAGAAAACCAACACAAATCCCTCTTTTCTTTTCCTTTCCCATCATAGTTCAGTCATTTCACACACACAAAACATAAACAAAATGAGAATGAAAATGTGTAGTTCCAGCGTGGTTGTTGAGTTGCCTCAAAGAAAATTAAGTCGGTCTGGTTAACATCACCCATATGACAGAATAATGACTACACGTCATGAGGCTCTGCCATGGCATATCCCAGACTTTGAAACCATTACATGCTAAAGAATTGGGGATCAGTATTTCCTAGCAAAACACAATACTTCACACAGCATTGTTTCTTAATTATAGACTGATTTTTCTGTCAGCTTTTTTTTAAGCAAGTTTTTGTATGTATTTGTCCACTGACTGCTAGGCAAGTCCGCAGCTCCAAGGGTTGAATTTCCAGCCTTTTTGAAGACAGCACATCATATCAGTGGTCATGTTGGCGGGCCTAAAATGTCCTTCTGAAGGTGATTGCTGCCCTGGTAAGCATTGGAGAGTAAATCTGAAATATCTCTTCAGGGACCCATACAAAGTTCTGTAGTTATGAGGACAAAGGCAGAGAATTGCTGCTATATCAGAAACAGGCAAGAAAACAAGTGATAGGATTAAGTAATGAATTTTCTATGCAAGAATCGTCAGCTAGTGCCTTGAAATGCTTAATAAATATGTTGTGATACCTGTAAAAATGTGGGGAAGGCACAAGACAGCACTGACAGTTGATTTGCTTATTTAGGACTTGGTCCTAGCTAGAGCAGACTAACTATATCATCACAGAACCATTAAGGCTGGAAAAGACCTCTAAGGTCATGGAGCTCAGCTATGTTCATCACTAAACCCTGTCTCCAAGTACATCCACATCCACATGCCTTTTGAACACTTCCAGCCATGGAGACTCCATCAGTTGCCCGGGCAGCCTATTTCTATCCCTGGCCACCATTTGCATGAAGAAATTTTTCCCAGTATCCAATCTACACCTCCCTTGGAACAATTTTAAACTGTTTCCTCTGGTTCTGTCACTTGCTACCTGGGAGAAGAGACTGACCTTCACAGCAAGGATGTTGTTTCTTGACTTAGAGGTCAAAAAAACCAGAAGCAAAACGGTAAAGCCAAAAGTAAAACAGAAAAAAAGGACTCTTTTGAAAATTAAAAAAAATAAATATAACCTGGTCTTATATATGACAGCATCTTGACAGCATATTTCAGTCAAAAGAGAGAGAGAGTGTGAGACAGGGCAGGGTGCTTGGAGAAAGCTTTTTGTCCATTGACAGCCAAGAGTGAAGGAAATGTTGAGGACTAACCACCTCAGCAAGGATTTTGCAGGATAGAAGCAGGCTTAGCCAAGAGGCGGGGCTTCTCCTGTCAAATAAGCTTTTAAAGCCTGGAATCATCAACATTAGACAGATGAGGGGTAGTCTGGGATTTGGTGGAAGTGTATAGATTACAGAGTATGTAGAATATAGAATATGGCTCATACAGAAAAGACTGGATGGGGCCTTTCTTCATCCTGTCCTGGACTCTGCAGTCAGTGTAATAAAACAGGTAAATATCCAGTGCTTCTGCAGAGAGCACTGGATTAAAAGGAGGAGCACACTGTCCCAAAAAATGGACATGCTGAGGAACAATCGGGATTCAAATCCTGTGATACGAAAAACTTGCAGTTATCATGAACAGCAGTACTTTTGGAAGAGATGGTACAACCTACTCCTTCAAGTATCAATTGTTAGATGCTGCAATTAAAACTATGTACAGGCAAGATCAGACTAGTTGCTTTCTGCAAAGTTCATGATCTTCCTTCAGGATCCAGCTGGTGAATTTGCAAGTGCAAAGCCTGCAAAAGCAAAGTATGCTGAAGCTATTTTCTCATTGCAGCAGGAGGTACAGGAAGATCCCGTGAAACAAAATCAATTTATAAAGCAAAGTAACTCAAACTCCCACAGTTCTGCCTGAGCTATGTGTTTTTCTGATCTTTTAGTCAGCCTCCCTTTTCAATTTTCCCTAGTGCTCTGAGATGCATAATTTAATATTTCAAATTCATTGCCTTTCTGATCTACATTTATCAGGCACTTTGAAGCCAGACATAGTGACAACTTTTTAAAGTGACTTGGACAAAAACAAGTTGCCTGCACTTTTTTGCTATGCATATGAAAATCCATAAGAACAAACCATTCACTGTGCTTTAAAATTATCTAGAAATACCTTTGGCAAAAAATAATTTCTGTGTGTCTGAGAAGAAAATCACTTCATTTAAGAAACCATCTTTAGACAATTTAGCAAGGGCTACTTTGTGTGACCAAATACTTTAGAAAATATTTATCCAAGCAATAGTTGAAAATAATTATCCAGCCACATGCTTACAAAGGAAGGCAAGATTTGTAAGGCAGATAGTATCTTTCAAGTCCGTATAGCTGGAGAAAGCAGACAAGATTTCAGGCATAGAAGCCTTTTCCCCAGCTCATTTTTCCTCACATCTTTATAAGCTGGTGTAATAAAATACACCATTTACATTCCAAAACTATCACAGCTACAACACTGATGCTGATACTCACAAAGCTGGAGACTGAAAAGGCACACTTCATATGGATGTAATATGTCAGCTGAAAACTCTTATAGCATAGTGGCAAGCAAGAAAAAAAACCCCATAACTTTACCAGCAAATATTTCTACAAAAGTGTGTGTGTTGAAGTTCTACCTTAAAGGACTTCCTGGTGAGAATGAAAACCCTACAGGGTTTTTTAGTTTTGTTTCATTTTTTGACTGTTGATGTTAATAGGAATGTCCTGTTCAAAGGATTTCAATGCCAAGAAAAAAATAAAGGCAGGCACAAGGGTGACTGGATGCTGTAGATTCCTCACAGTTATAAACGAAATACCGGAAAACACATCTGGGAGCCACATTGCTGAAGGCTGAACAAAATGAAGCTAATGATCTGAGAGCCAAAGCAGCACTGAGACTGAAGGCAGAGAGAGCCCTGAATATGCAGTAGACCAGAAATGTGAAGCATCATGAAGCATCATCCCTACATCTGCAGTTGAGAGACTCCAAATTTGCCAGAACTTTCAATGCTTTCAATATAAATGTATCTGATCTTGTTTACTCCTACCAGACATGCAAGGAAAGAAGGCAGCAAAATGCTGAAGAAAATTGTGGCTTTGCTTCTCAATATTTTCCTGTGCCCTTCCCAACTTAATGGTAGTGCTTCTTAGGTGTCTGCCTTGCTCTTCCCATCAGAGGAAATAAATACAGGTAACAGGGCCTGCTCAATAGCAACCTTCAAACCCTTGGAAAAGTCTGTTATACATGGAGGGTGAACAATTCCTTCATTTGAGGGATCACAGATCCTTAATTTTAGGTATGTTTAAAGAGCAAACCCTAAATGAGGGCTTGGAAGTGTCACCCACAATTTTACTTTTTCCAGTGGCCTTGTGGATTGCAGAAGGGCTGCTGCTCACTGTGGTGCTTATCCACATGTGTGTAACTGATGTCAGTGATGGAAGAAATCATCCCTCATTTGTTCTTGGAAAGTGTCTTACGTAGGTAATTTTTCTCTTCGTGGAGTACTTATTCATGCTTTCTTTTCAAGACCCTGTAAGATTGATTGTTCCTTTTATCTGTGGTCTGTTCTTCCTCAAATCTCCATGTCACTCATTTCACATGTGAATAGAGCTGTGAAAGGAAGACACCGAAGTGGATCCTGTGTGGCTTCAGCTCAGCTGCACCCTTCGCACTGACGTCCCTCACAACCCTCGGTGAGGCTCAGCCAGCTGTGCCTCTTGCTATGTTTCTAAGGTGACACAGAGAACAGCAGACCCACTGCCTGCTCCACGCCAGCAGACCACCAAGGCCACCAAGCTGGCTGCCCTCGGTGCCACAGGAGGGACATCAGCTGCTAAAGGAAAGCAGCCCCTTCTGGTGTTGTTGCTGCCTCAAAAGGGCAGCTGCCAATCCCTCATCTTGCAGGGAGATGAGTCCTCACAGTGCTCCACTGGGACAAGTTGGCTGCTCTTGCCATGGTCTCAGTGTGCCACGTCTTCCTTGTGCTTTCCAAGGAACTCTCCAGGCATGAGAGCAGGGCTTGCTTTGCACTGCTGCCTCCTCACTCAATCTGGAAACCGTCTGTCTGCCCCGGCACACGCAGCACCGCTGGAGCAGCACTGTCCTTCAGCAACTGGCTTTCACAAGAAGCTGCCAGCTACTGTAATCCTTAAAAAAATTGGAGGCTCCCTACACAAAACAAAACACATCCAAACTGTAGAGTGAAACCCACGTATATCTACAGCTATCAATTAATTAATGGAAAAATCATTTTGCAAGAACTGTGGAAGGGATGGTAAAAACAACAGAGACAGACTGACCAGTCAATTTCCACCAGGTACAAAGGCAATTTTGTCAGTGGCTATTCCATCTGCAGAGTAAGATGCTGATTTTGTTTTGTTGAGCTTTTTTCCTTTTTGAAGTTCCTTGTGGAAGCAGCAGCTCCATAGAGCATGGCCTCTCATTTTCTTATGGAGCCTTCCAGAGCAATAAGGCCCTGTGAGCCACATCGCTGGAAAAAAATAAATAGTTTTAATTTTAAAAAGGTTGGTTTATATATATATATATTTAAAACCCAAATTGCCACTCCAGGATACTTCAGTCAGCACTGCAGAAATGTAGACAAATTAGAAGCCATGAGAAACCAAAGAAGATGTTAAGTAGCTGAAAAGGGGGTTCGGCTGGATAAGAAAATGGAAAGGAGTAGCTGTTGTGTGTACAGTTTAGCTGAGCAATGACGGAGGCCATATGTTAACCAGCTACAGGCATCTGTTAGAAATAAACAGCTAGAAGAGGAATAACAAGTCAGGAGAGTAAAAGAGCAACAGTTAGACATAATGACAACCCTAAGAAAGGCAAAATTTACACTAAACCTCAATTTTTCTTTCTCCATAACAGGTCCTAGGAAGTGGAATATTCCCAGGATTCTGCATAGAAGTACTTTCACACAGCACACACAGTTTCATTCTCTCTCAGTTTAAAGTCACTCATTCTGGAGGACGCAATCTTGCACTGTTAATCTCAGTAACCAGAGAGAGAGTTTCTATCCACAAGCATCATCTTCCAGATAAAGGGCTTGTTAGCTGCAGGGAATGTTATTAATAGAAAAAAAAAGCTTCAAAATATTGTCTGTTTCTTATGTAAGAAAAACCAAATGCAAGCAAGTGGGAAAAAAAACAAGCATCGGCTTGTTTATCAAACTGGTAAAGCTGAAGTAATTTTGTACATTTTCTGCCCTCTTTTTTAGTGCACAGTCCTTCTGGTTTTGGGTGGGTTTCTTAAACAAAATTAAAATAACAGCCCATTGTAGCCCAAATGTCATGATATTTTAGCAACAGCATTGACCTGTCTATTTTCCAGTGTCTCAGGACCCTCAAGCTGGTATCTCTTCTGTAACTGATTAAGTAAAAACCAGGTGTGTATTCTCCTGGGTCATCTCAGTGGATGTATATTTAGGAATGACAATTTCTGGATGATATTCAAAACATTCCTCTGGATCCATGTCATCTTGGCAAACAGTTTTAGATGCACATACTGACCTGTATCTCTTCATCTGCTCTGTGTTTTGCTCAGCTCTGTAACCACAGCCAGTATATGGATTTCATCAGACAGAGGTGCCAAGTCTCTGCAGAATTAGAAAAGAGGAAAAGTGTGTGACTCATCCTGAAGAAGACCAGATGTAATGTTCCCATTACCTGTTACAGTGAACACATTACCATTTCAAAACTGGCCTGATTTTTAGGGGTTGCACTGACAGCTTCATAGCTTTCCATTATAATCTGGAAGAATTGCTCCCAAAAAGGTCTTTTTTTTCCTATGGTGGATACACAGGGAAGCAGCCTCAGCAGGTTCCAGCTTGAGCCCACCTCTTAAGTTTATTCTTCACCATCTGCATTACAGAAAGACTTCTCAGAGGGAATCTTCATGACTTTGTGAAGCTTAACCAAAATACTTAAACCAATTGCTAAACATCAAAGTAGTTCTAGAATGTGCTTTTCAGCTCCCCAAAGCACATAGAGACACACAGAAGTAAATCAAGTCTCTCTCCCTAACTACGCCTTTATGTTCAACTTATACCTAGGCCCAGGAGTAAGGCTGACTGTTCAAGCTGACTACTAAAGCAGTTTATACGTCTCCCTGTCTTTAAAATAATCCTTCCTCCTTCCTCTGCACCCACCCAGAAGCTTCTCATATTGCCTCTGATATGCCAAATTTGATATAATTTACTGATGACAACACTAAGGAATGTTTTAGCAATCCTTTCCATGAGACCATCTTTTTTGTAAGCTTGCATTTTCCCTTTCTCTTGGTTTGAAAATATAAAACAGAAGATACCATCCTTCACTAGTTGCAGGCAAGCCATCTGTTCCCCAAAACACAGCAATTGAAGGCTTCAGTCATTTAAGAGCTGCTGACAGTCTATATATAGCTTCCTTCAAAATAAATAGCCACAAGGACAAAGGAAAGAAAAGAGAAATTTGTCTATTGAGTTATATACATGCATTTCCTACATGATCTAATATCTCATACAGCTGACTTCAGTGACTTACTCAAGAAAAAACAAATGAAAATGAAGGGCTAAAACAAGTAGTGCAGAAACCCTTTAATCTGTAAGAAGGGAAACTGACAACTGACATTCAAAGCCTTCCACCACTATTTACAGAATTATCATCTGAACTTTCACAGACTGAAATCACAGAGTCAAGGTACACGAGCTGGCAACCATGACTTATTATTTAGCCAGGAATACCATTTCTTTTGATACCATTACATATTTGCAATAAACCAAAGATACCAATTTTCTATGAGTTTGTGGGCACACTTGAAAGTGACTTTGTCTGGCACAGAGCAAATCTCCTCTTTGTTTATACTCATGTTTAACCACTGCTGAGTCCAGGGCCACCAGCTTGTCCCTAGGCTGAGATCATAGAAATATTGTAGCTGATATCAAAGCCAGCCAGGAGCATGAGACAATCTGCACAATGACCTCATGCAAGAGAGGGTATGAGTTCAACAAACTTCATCTGATGCTTTCACAGAGAGTGCCAGGCCGTCTGAGGAGGGATTTCAGCATTCCACCTTGCTTCTGCTTACCACAGCATGACACACTGGGGGAAAAAAAATAAAATAATCTTTTTCATCTGTAATGTCTGCAAAAAAAACATACAAGACTAGAATCAAAGACTCAGAATAATTTGTGTTGGAAAAGACCTTTAAGATCCATGAGTCTGAAGTCATCTGATTTATACTTTATAGTTGCAAAAGTGGCACCAAAAATTTTCTAAGGTTAAACCACAAATATCACCTGCAGATAAAGTGTATTTGGAGAATGAATAAGCCAGAAAAAAAAAATTCACAAACATTTTCCTTAGCCATTTTATTTTGTGGCGCTCATAATGTGTGATTGGTATGGAACACTCTGGCTGCTTTAATTGGCTCTGCCAATTTAATTTTGGGGTTGAAAGATATTGGATAGTGTCTGAGAGGGGCACAAGCCCCCTCAAACTTCCATTAGCAGCAGTGGTTGGAGAGCTGGTAAGGAGAGCTGGTGGGAGGGCACAGAGTGCAGTAATTGCCAGGTAATTCCTGTTGCTAGTGAGGAAAAATTGCTCATGTGTGAAGGCTGTCCTCAGGGATACATTTGGACAAGAGATAAGTATTCTTGTTGTGGCTGAGGACGAAAGGAGTTCCTGTTCTCCTGAAACCTCTGGTACCTTCTGGCAGAGGAATTTCAAGTCCATCACAACAATATTTCACCATTTTCTCCACTCTAATTGAAAGAGAGACAAAGATGAGAGAAGACAGCAGTGCAGAAGCACAATCAAATTAAGTGTGATTTTAAAAGAAAGTAATGTTGGAACCTTTTCAAAGCTTGGAATACATTATCATAAATGTGTAGTTGTGTAAAAATTAGTGTTCCAGGATGTTCTGAAATAACAGCTAAAGCAATCATCCATGTATTACCTAAAGGCAGTATAGTGGCATTGTTTAATATGATGCCTCAAACTCTCCTTTATTAATACCCTCATTTTCTCATTTTTAAAACACATTTTCCAAGTGTTCCTCATCCAAGAAAACATTTCCCATGACAGATAATTGATTTCAGATTTAAAAACAAACACAAACCCCAATGGCAACCAACATATCCACTGGAAAATCAGCCATTGTTAAGCCCCAGTGATCTCTATTAAAATTTCAGATAGCTGCAGTGCTGTCCTCATGTCCTGGAAGAAAGATGTGAAACTCTGACACGGGAGATTGGAAATAACCTGCACCAGAATTTCCTGGCAATTACTGTACTCGTGAAAAACTGCTTAAATTTAGCCAACCACCCACTCAGAGAAAGAAAGGGCTGGAGGCAAAGGAGCTCCACTGGTGTCATCTTAGTTGTCACTTGGACACTCTGAAACTGATTTGGCAGATATAAATTATGATTTTTAAAAATGAGGAGGGGAAATAAATCAACCAAACCAGCAAGCCTGCTCTTCTCCTGAAGTACACATGAACAAAGGCAGCTGTTATAGGACATTTGTTTAGGCTGCAAATTCAGGCCCTCAGAAGCATGGAGATGCCATGGTCAAGGCTGCAGTGCTCAGAGGCCAGAAAGGACTTGTGCTGCAGGGCAGTCCCAAGATTTTTCAGTGTTGCCCCTTGGACTTGATTGCATTTGCTTGGAAGTGGGAAGACACTGACAAGCAGTCCAGTGCTGCAGGCAAGTTAAATAAAGCAAACTTTGAAAAGCCCAGTTTCAAGGGCACCTAAGCACTTACAGATGCTGACTTATGCCCCCTGACATTATGAGTTATCAGACACTTCATCCAGCTGGGTGTTTTGGAAAATCCAAGCAGATGTTTAAGTACCTTCAAAAATCATATCTGAATGGAGAGCATATTACTTTTGTATAAATAATGTGACCAGCTCATTAAGGAAAATAACGTTTAACTGCTTTCACTCGACTGGACAAAAACTGTAATAAAATAAAGGGCTAATTGGATTAAAAAAAATTCATTAAAATGTTCTTATTTATTTAGTATATTGAAGGTCACTTTATTGAACACATAAAAGGTCTCCTAGGCACACTGTAAATTTTCAGTCAAGCTTCCCTTTCCATCCAAAGGCAACGAACTGAACCACACATCTCTTTGCAGAGAGTAATATAAAAGATACAAAGCAATTAAAAAAAATGTTAATCTATTATTTTATTTATATTTCTTATTCAGGGTCAGCAACAAAACCACTCAAGGCCAACGTAGGGTCCAAACCACAAAACATCATATAAAACATTCCCAAGAAACTTAAAGTAATTTCATTTGTTTGTTTGTTACCTATTAGCCCATTTGTAAATCCTGCTAGCATTCCTCTGTGGTAATAGAACAAGTGAAAAGAGAACATTGCCTGAAGAAACATTTTTATCCTAATGTCTTTCAGAAACATTGACAGCAGATATCTGGATTACTTTAATGTGAACATTCACCAAGAACTTCAAACTTTACTAGACCACTTGTAACTACCTGTGTTTGTAAAAATCTTCCTATTGGTAAAATTAGGCCACAAAATACATTTTCCTTTGCACCTAGGTAAAAAAAGGACCCAGTCTCACTTGGAGACTGGAAGAGAAGAAAAGAAAGGTCTGTTGTTCTTCCTCTAATAGCCTCTCATTAGAGATATTGGTACCTACGCTAGAGATATCCGTTACTATCCAGAAGATTGGGAGTAACGGCATCTTTGGAACAGGGGGTGTGGTATTTCCTTCAAATAGCATTTTCATAAGCCAAGAGTATCCACACTTACCTGACTACATTATCTTAAAATCAGAGCCAAACCCACTGATAGCTACTCTGCTGTCTTCAGCAGACTTTGGAGGAATTGCTAAAAACTGATCTGTTCAAGGCAAATTCTTACAGTCATTTTTTTATTTTCTTTACCTAGTAGTAGTACCTAGTACTACAAATGGGCATCTTAAGATGATTGGAGTGGAGACCTTGCAGTCTGGAAAACTCTTGGTCCTTCCTGCTTTTAAAGCTACAAGATGAAATGCTCCTGTGACAGATACTGCACACAGGAGTTCTGTACTCCTCACTCAACCTACATGTGCATACCCCTCATTTCTGAGACTTCCACCAGC
This sequence comes from Bombycilla garrulus, assembly GCA_013400315.1. Taxonomy (NCBI): domain Eukaryota; kingdom Metazoa; phylum Chordata; class Aves; order Passeriformes; family Bombycillidae; genus Bombycilla; species Bombycilla garrulus. Next base: position 47,222 of record VXBU01018930.1, on the reverse strand, counting down.
TTCACTAGGCAGCTCCAAATGGAGATCTTTCAAATAAGACTGGTCCTTCAGCAGCTCTTACTTGGAAGCACAAAAAAATTATTAATCCAACAGAGAAATAATTTTACTTAAATCTGATTTTATCTCATCAGACATCTGTAAATGCAAGTAGATTGATAATGTACGCTCTTCTCTCCTGTGGCAGGGATTTGAGCTGACAGCCCCATCACTGAAGATTTCCTGTCATTGTAACACTTCTTGTTACTATGTAAAGAAGCCAGGACTGCTAATGAAAACTACTTTTTTTAGTACCATTTTAAATTATAAGAAGATTTGTGAAGGGGTTTGGAGATGTTGTGCTGATTCCTTGCCTCTGCACTACCTCCCGCATTCGTCTTTTTATTTTGTCTTTCATCTCTTTTCTGATGCCCCACATCCCATCATGCCACACTGCACTCATTAAATAAACCCCTAAATCTACTTTTTGTCTAGCGCTAATCCTTTTATTTCCTAAATCTTATTTAATCCAAAGGGCTTCCTTTCATCTCTTTAACTGTCAGTTGGATCACTACTGTTTCCTATCAACAGCTCCTGAAAATCCTGTATGGAGTTAAAAAGCTTTCAAGTGTTTCTATGATTCTCATTAGATTCTGCTCTCCCCAGCACCTGCTAAACACCATATTGCTGCTGCTCATGTCCTTCTGCCTCCCCTCACCCTGACACAGCTCACAAGCAATAATCACATTAAAAAGGGTTTCCCACTTTTTCTGGAATACTCTCTGCCCTAGTTTCAGCCCGTACATTAGCAGACTTGGTTAAACATGCACTGTTTAATAGAGGGCAGAAGCTTTTAGGTGGAAGTGATCAAGGAGAGGGTTACAAGGAAAGCTTTCCCTGGCACCACACAGAAGGGTTCTCAGTTGGTTTTTCATGCATTAAATCACTGTCCATATGAAAAGGTGTCGGTATTTCTGCCCTGTGATCCTATTTCTCCTTTTCATTCCTCAGTGGCCAGTGGAGCAAAACTGGTGCAAGAAGCAGCTTCCAAAAGTCTCTCCGTGAAAGGAGCACCCATTTGCTAACACCTATCAGGTGTTTGCAGCAATCTTGCCTTCCCACTGTGAGAGGACACCCCAGTTCCCACACGGCCCATTTGCAGACCCTGCATGCCAGCTCTTTGCTCCCAGCCTTCAGCAGCCCAGAGCAGCTCCTCACACTGCCCTGTTCTGCAGCTCTCAGAGAGGCTGTACAAATGCCTTACAAATTTTTTGCTCCTTGCAAACCCCCACTGTGCACGTGGCAGCAGTGGAAGCCAAAGCCCAGAGCTGGTAAATGTACAAATACCGTTCCCTCCAAAGGGAGGCACAGCTGCTATTGCTATGCCACGGTGGGAGGGGAATCCTTATCATATCACCCAGCCTTCCTTTAAACACCCCCCCACCTCCTTCCAAAAGTGCTTGTTGATTTTAGAGAGTCCAGAGGTGACCGGTCATTTTTACACACTACTAGGCAAATAACCCAGCACATCAGATTTAGCCAATCAGATTTAGTATGAAAAGTGTGACATTTATTTCCATTTTTCCCCTCAGGCTGTGACAGGAGTGACTATGGACACGTGAATGACACCAGGCTCAGGGCACCGAGTCACGAGCACCCTCATTCCTTACTGTCAGACACCATGTGCAGAGGAAAAGACCAAGCAGAGCCACCATGGAGCAGCGTGAACATGATCTCTTAAACCCTTCTAAATTCAGCCTTGGGATTTCAGGCTCTATGCTGCCATGTGGACCTGCTGTACGTAACCAGTTAAACTGGCTAGATGGCTGCTGCAGTCCACAGCTGCTCTGGTTTGCACTCAGCAGCAAGTTGTTATTTGCTTCCCTTTGCACAACACAAGCCTCATCTCTCTGCAGACGTGCAGTAGCATGCCTGCTGCCTTTGCACTACCATACTCATGTCTCAGGGTGGGTCCAAGCAAGTTCAGTCAAACTCTAGAGGCTTTTTTTTAATACTGAAATATTGTCTAAGAAGGCAGTGGCAGGATGAATGGGACTGAAACAAGCATGGGAACAGTAACTGTAAATTTGTCCTCACTCGTCTCTTTCATATAATGCTTATTCAAAATCTTCTCATGTTTTTAATTAGATTTTGCTCATTGTGAGTTCTGTATTTTTCTCATGTAATAGTACTCTAATGAAGTTAACTAAGAGCTACAAAATTCAGAGCTGATTTTTTAAAAAATCTTTCAAAACCACAAATGTCTTGTACTGATGGTCGAACAACCTGCCTTGGGATCCAGAACCCAACTCAGGTATCAAGTACACCTACCCAGAAAGTTATCCACCAGCCTTGAAACCCCTTTCTCCAGTGTGGGTGTGATAACAGGACCCAACCCAGCCAACTCTTCTAGAGGCAATTTTCCAATATGGTTCTGGAAATTGCAGTGAGCTGAGAGTGACTCCAATAACCACTGGGAGAAGACATGAGCTGCATAGATATGAACTGGGCTGTGCCAGCTCCCCTCCATGCCAAGCACAGGGCTGGGTGACCAGGGCCTGTCTGTCTCATTTATTTATTCCTGACGGATGCAGAAAAGCAGAGAAAGAAGTTTCAGGTCTCACCAGTCATTTATAACGACACTTCATAATTATCCATGAAAAGGTACGTGATTTCAGCTACCAAATAAAGCTATTTACTAATTAAAGGAGAGTTCTCTCAGAAAAATAATATTTTTCCTGTGATATCTGTGAAGGCTAAAGCCAAAGGAAGAGGTTAGCCAGTGCAGCCAAAATCTCAAATTAAAACCATGGGTTTAAGAACAAACTGCTACTTTATAGCCATGCAATGTAAAGGATGTGGGGTGAGTGTAATTCGAGTGCAAGAGCTTAAAGCTGAAGAACAGAGTTCTGCTGCCCTTTAAACCTGATGGAGGAGGTCTGCAGAAATGCTACTGTGAAAGAAGGGACAGAACTGATCTAGGGGCTATGGAGGGGTGTGTTGCTACAAGACAGTCTTGGACTAAAAATCAGTAGCACTTGCACATATTTTACAGCTGACAGAATGTTGAGAATCATAGACAATGTGAAGGGAATTATTTTAGAATTCATAACTGCTTTATCATCTCCAGATTTGCCCCGTTAACCTGAAGCAACTTGAAAGAACAGAAATGTGTTAATATTGGGAATGTAGGACAGCTCCTGCTCTCTAATGACACGGCACTTCCAGCAACAACAGGGACAGCAGTGTAGTCCATCAATTCTTCAAAGCTACCCGGGGACCAGTTTTAAGTCAAGATATTTGCCATGATGTGTATCTTGTAGGCTGCATTCACCAACATCCATCTCAGATGCACATAAAACTTGCCAATGTACCAGCCAAGTTCCTCGCAAGAAGAAGCAGCAGTCATTTCCCCACATTTAACAAAATGCAAAGTGAGCAGAAGTGCCAGCAGTAAGAAGTGTGACTGGCAAATGATCATTTGTCACCTGGGAAATTTTAGTAGGGGCTGTGGTAATATTTTTTTTAAAGATACAGAGGAAGTAAACATTGGACATAAGGCTAAAAATCTGCCTAAAACTTTCTAAAGTAATTGTAATTGCCTAAATGCTTAGCTAAGGTTTCTCTGGCAGGTTTGCTACTTCTGCCATGGTTTGATTCCAAAAACACACAGGCAAAAGCAGCACCTAGGCATATTCCACAAACAATGGCAAGTTGGAGATAAATATAAAAGAAAATCCCCCAGATTCTCATTTTTCATCTGGCTTCACTTTAGCATCTTTCATAACCTGTGGTCATCCTTCTCCAGGAATTACATGACTTGCCCTTTACCAAAGCAGTTCACAAATACTAAATATGTTTTATAAGAGAAAGCTGGAAGGGAAGCAAAATAATCACAGTTGGGATTTGAATTTCTTTTTCATTTTTGATGAAAAATGCAAAATTATTTTCCCAACTCTTTTTTTCTAAATGAAGAAAAATATTTCAGAGAGCCAACTTGAAGCTACTCAAGGAGCTACTTAGCAGTGTGCCCTGGGAATCTGTTTTGAGGGTTTAGGGGTGCATGAGAGCTTCTCAGTTTAAAAGAACCATCTTTCAAAAACACAGGAGCAGGCAATCCCATTGTGTCCTAAGTCAAGAAAGCAGGGAAGACAACCAGCTTGGCTGAACAGGAAACTCTGTTTGGAAGGAAGGAGAAATTGTAGATTTGCTGGAAGTGAGATCAGGTTTCACAGGAAGATCACAGGTGGTCAACCGTTGCAAATCTTTTGGATGTGAGCAATACCTGTTCATTACTGATGGTTGGTTTGGGGCTTTTTTAGCTCCTCATACTCATTTTTAGAAATTTCTAAGCTGCTTCCCCTGGAAAAGCAAAGGGTCCTGAGAACAGCACCCCATTAGAGAGAAGGTCCCTCTGTCTCAACACTGTCTCCAACCTGGCCAACCACTTCCCTAAAGGAGACCATGAGCAGTGTAAGTCAGCCATAGGTGGTGATGGTTTTTGGTAAATACAACATTTACTAAAAACAAGCTGTAAGATTTTCCATTGTAAACATTACTTCTCTTGTAGAGTTGATAATTACTATTGCTGCCACCTTCATCATCAAATTATCATTCAGCCAAGGAACTGTTCAGTAAAGTCATCAACTTGCTGTAGTTATAAAAGAAGAAAAGCAAGAAGGGTAAATAAGAACACAGAAATTATTTTAAAAACAGCCTTGTCACAAAGAAAATTAAATCCTTTCCACCCCTCACACTGCCAACTAAATGTTTGTGCTCATCTCTTCCCATCCTTTGTGCTATCCTGGATGTGGGGGATGACTGCCTCTTTGGTGAGGCATCGAAGCAGCCTGATGGGCAGCTGCAGCATTTTCCAGGACTACAGAACCATTTCAGAGGTCCCTGGGAACAGGCTGAATCACAGCACTGTCTGTTTGATCGGCTCTCTCTCTCTCCTGAAGCATCTGGATGGAGCCCCAGACAAGAGATGCTCAGAAAAGGAGTTGGCTGCTCGCCCTGCTGCAGATGAAGAATTTGAGCAGCACAGAGAGCACAGGGGAAGGGAGTGCATTATTTCCAGTGCAGGGAGAGATGCAGCCAAAAGATGCCCCAGATTTGAAAGACCTTTATCAAAGTACAGAATCAACACATTTACTTGCAAAGGGAGGGAGGAAAGACCAGGATAAACTAACTGGATTTTGAAAGGCCATCCCCAAATCTAGTGGCTAAATCTGGCCAAATCAAGGCATAATTTCTTCTCTTGTTGTATAATAATTCACAGAATTTAGGGTAAGAGAGTCAGGTCCAAATCAGCCCCAGTTCCCTAGCAGGATTATTCACACTGTGCATTCATGGATACACAGTGGGGAACCAATGGAATTTTCAGGGCTCCTCTGATGTGCCTGTCAGCCTTTCAGATCCAGTTTGCATAGGTGCAAACAAAACAAGGTAAAAACCAGCTGTAAACTGTTTCCAGTGCCACAGGCCTTTGAGTTCTGACCTTATAACAAAACCTTGGGCACAGCAAGCAGGTATTAGACCGACCAAGGGATTCCTGCATGCGGAATCAAGCACCAGTTTAGCTGGAAGATGGAGATAGGGGTCAGTGTTGTAGGGAGGCTGTAACCCATGTGTTAGCATTCCCTGGAGCAGCCTGTTCACTCCCACATCATGCAACTGATGTGCAGTCACGTGAAAAATTGCAGTGGCATTGAGTGTATGCCAAGGGTGCACACTGCCCTGACTGGCATGGGGAGGAATCCCTACACTGCCCTGGTCAGATGCCATGGTCGCATAGGGGTGTCTGTGCTTCACCACATGTAGAGAAACAGAAATCTCTGCCGTCAGATGTTTTTGTTTCTCATGGAAGCAGTGGGTTGTAGTAACATGTCTCAGCTCTGAACTAGACCATGTGGAGAAGCAGGATGACATATTCAGCTGCTCTCCAGTCCCCTCCTCACAAAAGATAGCCAATTGCCCATTGTCCTTTATTTTCTTGCACATCATTTTGAAAAAGACTTACAATCACTAATTTGGGTGTTTGTCAGAATGAAAGCACCCCTAACACTTAGAAATGGCACTAGAATAATTAGGTACAGGCAAGCCTTTTTGTACAGAAAGTGAAATAAATAAACTGAAATACTTGTATAGGCATGGCCACTGAATATACCAAAAGTTCTTCTCAGCTCTGAGAAAGCCTGAAACATGCTGCTTCAGTACTAATAAAGTTTTACTCTTGGTAATCACCCAGACTCGGAGTGGCCAAAAGTGCTGGCCCAGAACAGCTCATGCCCTTGCTCTCCCTTTGACTCACGGCCTCTTGTGTTTCCTGCCAAACTCTGGTAATTCCCTTACTGCAGACCACTGAGCCTTTGGGACCACGGAAGTAAAACAGTGAAGGCACCAGCTTTTTGTGCTCCAGTGCTGCAGGACAGAACCAGAAACTCCTTCTGGAAACATGAGCTACATGCAAGTATAAGGTGAAATAAACTGACCCTTGGAGCTTTACAGGGCATGATATGCAACCCATGTGATCGTCCTCACCAAAGGGCAAGAGTGGAATCATGTGGAGTCTCCTTTTGACACAGCCAGAGCTTTAAGGAGATGCTCCAGCAGTGTTTCATGATGTGGACTGCCAGGCCCCAACCATCCCACTACGAGGAACCAGCACCTGCAGCATCACTGGCTCTGAGCACCTGTGAGTGATCATACAGACACTCCACACACTCCTTTTTTTCTGCTGGGCAAAGCTGGGAACGGCGAGCCCAACACTGGATGTGTAGGAAGTAATGCAGCTATGAAGACAGGAGGGTTTATCCCCCCTCAAACCTGATTTTTGCCTTGCAGGCAAACAGGGCCAGACACAAGGCGCTCAGCTGTTCCCCTTTGTTGCTCTCACACACACTAAGTCAGGGATACATGAGCACAACCCTGCCAGTACCTCAGCCAGCAGCAGGAGCACCAGCGCTCCAGGTGCTCTCTCCTCCCTGCTGTGCACGTACTGGAGGTAGGAAAGTTGTTCTTGGCAGAAATTCAGTGGGCATCTGTGCCTGCAAAGGTCTTCATTGCAGAAGAGGTGAGAGAGCTCCTGGGAGTCACTCAGTATTCTGGTAAACAGCAAACTTTTGTAACATGAGATTTAGCAGCACCTCTGAGAACTTAAAACAACTCCATTTCTAAATATTTGCTCCACCATTCAGTGAAGGTCCTACAGTATTTGCATTCACAGAGAACAGGGCTGAAGTGGATCCAGCTCAGGTAGACACATTCCCACACGTGCGTCCCAATCCATCTGTGATTTTTGTCAGTGCCACTGCAGTTGCAGACAGCAATGGAATAATTTCTGTCAGGACATTTTATTGACACAGATGTCTTACATATTTTTGTCTCCACTTCAGGAGACAGCACTGAGTTAGGCTCTGCAATTGCACACCAACTGCAGCTGGTTGGCAGAGCAGAGAAAATCCTACCTGTTAGAAAAAGTCAATTTTCAAGTCCTGCAGCCAGCACATGATGCTTAAGGGGTCTGCGTAAATCTCTGAAACCCAGTCCTTTTCCATGAGTCCTTTATCTGGGAATCTTGGAAAGGCAGCACAAAGGAGAGAAACAGTCAAGTTTTGGTACAGAAATCATGAGACCAAAGGCCAGATTTCCAAAACAGCAAAATCTAGAAGACAATATCAGGTAGATAAATAAATATGTAAAATATTTCCCACTGGCACTCTCATAAAACCACCATTTTCTCAGTTTCCTAGAACCCCTCTTCCCCTTGCACCAGAATTTGGCCCCTCTGGCCACAGGCTGTCCAGCCTCAGTTAGAAGATATCCCTTCATCCCTCCTCAGGTCTCTTAAGCTGAATGAACCTCACAGGTGTAGAATTCATGTAAATTGCATAAAAATCAAAAGCTCACCTGAATTCTAGCCAAGTAAACCAAATCTGTGGGGCTTTGCTTTGGAGAAGCCATAGAAAAGAAAATATAGGCAGGAGGCTTTTCAGAAAAGGTTTCTCCAGAAAGTTTATTACAATTTGAGTTTGCAGTTGAGAAGTCACAGCTACAAAAATGACCTCAATCTCACAATCTCAGCATTTGTTTACAAAGCAAAATGGACAAATATTTTCCCTCATCAGCATAAATGAATAGCATATGTGTCCTGCAAGAAGAGGGCGTTTGAGAAGAACAGTGGTTTTTATCTTCCACACATCTTTCCTTTCCCCTTACAAGAGAAACTTTCTTGACCTTAGAATCTTCCAAACTTTCATATTTTGAGCTCTGATGCACCCCTCCCCTTGCAGGATATTCAGAGAAAGCCTTCAGCACTGATACATGTGCACAGCTGCTACATTCACAGGCACACATTAGCCACCTCTATGCCTTCACTGCTTTAGACACGGTGCATGAAACATTTGATGCAGCCTCCATCAGTACCACAAAACCTCCTGACTTCCACCCCCATGGAACACTAGGATACTCAAAAAGATTCTGTGTGCAATTCCTGATGTGGAGCCCAGTGAATCCAACAGCCAGCCATGTCCCAGTGTGGGGCAGAGAAGGAACAGGACTTTGAGGCTCACTGGGAAGGTTATAAAATTCAGTGGGGGATATGACAAACAATCAGAAGACTTGGCATCTTTGGAAAGGGAACTCGATGGGTCATCTCTGGCACTTCCCATGGCAGCAGCACTGCAGAGGGAAGAAGGGCAGTCCCCCTGCTAATTAGATTTCAGGTTATTCACATCTTCAAGCAAAAACCTTGAATTTCATTTCATACATTGATAAGGGACACCAAAACCTCAGGAACTCATGTCATGCAAAACTCCAAACAAACAGACTGAAGACACAGATGCTGCTGAAGATAGAAATGTGCTCAACTTTAAAATTAGATTCATTTTAGGGTGTCAGGGCATGTGGGAACAGCAACAAACAATCTACAATGAAGATGTCCGATGCTTTAAAAGGGTATTATTTCTAATATTGGTTTGGTTTGGTTTTTTTTCAGAGAAACAATGCTTTTCTTAGCGGTTTGGTTCTTGGTGAGTTTTTGTGAATTTTTACAAGAGTGAAAGGAAAGCCACTGGACTACATCCCACCACCCTCTGGGATGGTGCAGAATGACTAGTATTGTGCCGGAAGGCCCAGGGTAAGGGAAGGCTTCATAATCTCTTCTCTCCATTGTAACTCACAGCATCAGAGAGCTCCTCACCAACTGCTGCTGATCCTGCACACTGCAAGAGCTTTTAGTGCAGCTGAGCACCAGTGACTCCTGGATGCCTTCCCAGAAAACTCTTCCTCTAGAAAAACAAGTTCTTCAGATTAAAGGGAAATATTTAGATAAACAGCAGGACCCGAGATATAAAAAGCTGGCCTGGCCAAGAGGAGACTAGAGGTCCTATTTCAGGTACCAGAGCAGTCAGTGACATTGGCAAGAACAAAGGCTAGCATAGAAAGTCAAAACTTCCTTGCTGAGCTTGGATAACTTAAGTTTACACAGATTTATAATTTCAATTGAATTTGTGCATACGTATGTAAGTTTTAAAAGCAGACAATGTTCAAACAAGCTAAACTACTCTAAGGTACTCTTGCTTTCTTTTCACATATCACATAGAATTATTTCATTTTCAGGAAACTGTAAAGAAAAAGATGCTACCATCTTTTCAGTATATGAAGCTTTTTAACAGAACAGAAAAACATCAAAGCAGCAAAATGAAAACATTTCTAAGGTTTTGTTGAATTCAAATCAAATCAACTTCAGTAGTTGACAGTGGGATGTCTTTGTGCTGCCCTGTCAGGATGCAAAGTGAATGTCATTCTCTGCACTCATTTCCTTACAGGGCCAATCCAGCAGCAAGATTTTCATACATATAAATGCAGCCTCCACAAGCCCTTCCATCCAGCCCTAAACCTTGGGATCATTGCCTTCTGTTTTTCAGGCAAAGCAACTGCAAATACTGAACAGGCACATCGTTCAGGCTTTATCCACTGCCCAATAGCTCACACTTGAGAGAAAACTGGTGCCAGTGGAAGCAAGTTGGAAGACCATGGACCCATCAGAAGACCCACCAGAGCTGTCAGCAGGTGAGTCAAGGAGTAATACTGAGACTAATAATGAAATTAATTTTTGCAAGATTTTCAAAGCACAGAGAAGATGTCTGGACCTGTGGCAGAATGGAAGAGAAATAATCATTGGACAAGGTCAATGCAAGGAAATATTATCTTCACTTTGAAATGGCACCCTAGCCCAAATAANGTGAGTCAAGGAGTAATACTGAGACTAATAATGAAATTAATTTTTGCAAGATTTTCAAAGCACAGAGAAGATGTCTGGACATGTGGCAGAATGAAAGAGAAATAATCATTGGACAAGGTCAATGCAAAGAAATATTATCTTCATTTTGAAATGGCACCCTAGCCCCAATAAACAGATTTTCTTGTGTACATATATGGTCTATTAAATAGCCATCCCAAGACATTAACGGAAAGAGTGGTGCCCTTGTTTACTGTATCACTGAAGAAATTTAAGCATCCTGGAATTTTGCAGTTAAAAATAATAATAATCATTTTGGGGTGAAAATTAAACCAACCCAAAGCATGGTTTAATTTGTCAGCAACTTCAGCTCAGAATTAAATAAAAAAAACAAACAAAAATACATTCTGGCCAGGAAAACAACCAAGGGGAGTTGCTTCTCAAGTTATATATTCATGCATTGAGAACACAGTGTCATTACATCAAGGATCCAAAAACCAAATTTCATTAATTTTCTGAATTTGTGAAGCAGCTGCTTTCTCTAGAACTACTCATATTTTTTTGCTATTATCTTCTGTTGCTCAGTTACTATTCTTTTTCATCACTTGTTGGTAGAGTGCTTAAAAAGCCCAAGCAAAAAAAA
>VXBU01018930.1:8799-36302 GCA_013400315.1 Bombycilla garrulus | reverse complement strand
AAAAAAAAAATCTAGCTAGGAATAAAAGAAAGAATTTTCAGAAGATATTAACTTCCCCTCTGCCCTCTCCTGCAGAAATGTTATGTAAAGGATTGGTTGGAAGCATCCAGTCTTGAGTAGCTTTTTGTTGACCAGAGACGTCAGTCTCACAACTCAAGTCAAGGGTAGGGTGGCATCTTCCCTTCCCTGTCTCAGCATTACCCTCTCCAACCCATGGCCTATCTGGGCAGGATCTACAGTCCACAAGGACAGCTGGCTGCTCAAAACACCAAATAACATCAAAAATCCCCTCTGGTGGAGGTCTTCAACCCAGCCAAAGAGTTTTTGCATCCCACGAGGGCCCAAGAGCCGCCTCTGCCCTGCCCCACCTCTGTCCTGACATGTGTGCCCCTGCAAACCCCCCCACTGGTGCCTCCTCTCCCACTCTCCTCATTCAGGGAATCTGAGACAGGGAGGTTTGAGTGTGGAACAATTGTTTATATCTTTGTACAGGGGAAATCTGGGATTATTTATGGAAATTCAGACGTTGCTAAATAACAGATGCTCTTCTGAGAAGGAAAACTTCTTTTGTTTTGGGGAGAGGGAGGGTTGGAGTGGATTAATTTTAAGGCAGTATGGAAAAGACCTGAATGTTTGCTCTGGAATACAGAGGAACTTCATTGAAATAAAACAAACATTTCTTGGGGTATGTATCTCATGCAATACCTAATGTTGCTGAACTTTGTGGCATCCGAGAAAAACATGGCACAAAACATTCTTCTTCATTGCCAAAGAATAAACAAAGATTAACTAAGTCTTCGTAACAGTTTGGTCTGTGCCCTGTAGAGAAAACTTGCTCCCTTTCATGCTATTGCTCTGCTAAGTGTGGCAGAGGAAAGGGATGCACAGATAATAAAAGCAAAGAATTAAAACTACAATGAAATCACAAACTACACATTAAAATCTTAAACAATAAAAATGCAGAGTTCAGCAGAACGTGGGGGCTCCACCTAATCCTCCAGCTCAGCCATAGCAACTTGTCCTCTGCATAATCAGCACAGCTCTTCTCCAAGTTTGCTCTATAAACACGTATTCCACAGATCTTATTTTGTCTTTTTCTCCATAGACAAATCTCTTCATATTAGACAACACATTTCACCCCGGCATGGTTAAGAAGACTTCATATTTTGCTGATTTTACTGTAAATGTCCTCTTTCTTTCATATGATATTCCTAGAATATGGCCCCCATGAAATGATTCTTTGAAGCATGTGCAATTTTCTCATTTTTAAGTTCAATTTTTAACTTAAATGTTGCTTTTTCTCGTAAGTACAATACATCAGACCAAACCATTTCCTGCTGGAAAGAATTAATATTTTTTTTTCCCAGAATTTAGCACTGCATCAGTATGAGTTCCACTGCAACACACAATATACCCAGAACAAACATCAGTAATGAAATTAAGCTGAGCTGTGACACATTTTAAAGACATTCCAGATGAAAAAAATCACAAGCTTATCTTTTATCAAAAGGGTTTCTAGATATACTGGGTAACCTTGGAATTAACTGTAAGATTGTCAGGCAACCAGCACAGGCACCTCAGTGTTCCCATCCCTCCCATTGCTCCAAGGGTACGAATCAGGTGACAGTAGGAACCAAACTGTGTCAGACCGTGACTTTAAAGGAATTTAAAGGAATCAGAAATAAAGAGGAAAAGCCCGCACAATCAATGTCCTTTCCAGACCCAAAAGAGCCCCAGCCAACAGGATTGCTATGCAGATCTCCTAAAACAACACATCAGCAACCTCAGCCTAAACCAGCCCTGTTGTGGGGCTTGGTTTTGGAATTTTTTTTTTTACAAATCATGATGCTCATCACACACCCTGTTTAATCTTGTACCACAATCATCATGTCATTACCACTCACTCTAGCAGTGCAGGACACAACCCAGGACAAGAAGCTAAATTACTCAGACTTTGCTGCAGTGACTATAGAAGGAACACAATAGGGGAGAATTCTGCCCAGCATTGCCATCTGTGAAAGTCCCAGGGCTGCTTTTAAAACAAAACATGAATTCAAGAGATTTCTCAGCGAAGGGTTTCTCAGCGTTTCCACAGTGGGTGCCATATAAAGGTACAGGCCTTCGTCTGGTAGAGGTGATGGCTTTGCAAGGTAAAGATTTGGGGAAATAGCATGTAGCTACACCTGTCAAAATAAAAAGTGACACGCAGAAACAACATCTTAGACTTTCCCATTCATTCTAAAGAGGCTGAAACACGAATGCCTCTAAATTTAAACTTTTTCAGAATCCGAAATACACCAGGATATTTGTGTAATTAAGCTAGAAGGTAGCAAGTATTAGGTAAAAAAACACACCAAAGCTACTCAAACCACACTGAGATGGTCCAAGGGCTGTTTTCAGGAATGATTAACATTACAGTGGGATAGTAAGTACAGCTCCTGGGATTTGCAGTTGCTCGGTCTCTTATGCTCATCCTGGTTCACTTGACTTGGAACCTCAGTACAATGAGGGTTCTTAAAATATCTGCTGGTTATAGGAAAAGAAACGGTACCAGCTCTTGTAAGCACATTGTTTTCTGCTAACATGTACTGTCTAGTCCCAGAAAATGTTCAGATTGTAGTAAACATGTCCTGATTACTGAAACAAAAATATTCTTAAATTAAAATACAATAGGTGTATTAAGAAATCTCTCCTAGTAGCAACAAATGAGGAACACCAAATCCTGCCAGCAGTAACATATGCACTTCATTGCAAACTCATCAATAATCCCAAATTAAGCTCATGCAGGAGTGTTGAAAGGATTGGGGCCATCAGAGAGTCATCCTGCTAGCACTGACAACCTAAGTAGTGTGCTAGCTTCAACTAGGCTACTCAGAGTTGTAAGATGGACCTCAGGCATGAGCAACTGCAGCACCAGACCCCATTTGGGGGATACTGGATACTGACACCCTTTACAGCTAACATATGTCTCCCAAGCGGTGTCCTTGGTATTTCCTCAGCAAGCATGTAAGTTCATGTATAACTTCAAGATTTCAAATTATCTTGATTCTATTAAGGCAAACACAGACTCAGTTTTTACACCAGACATGTTTTTTAGTGCACAAGCATTGTATGTACAGTACTTTCCAACTTGTGAGTGATAGGACCCTACCTTAAAGTCAGTGTTTTCCATGTAAATATACAGGGTTAGAACAGATCACCACTTCTAATACAGATCATTTTAATATGGAACAAGCTAAAATGTATTGAGTTTAATAGCAAGATAAAATGCACTGAGTTTAATAGCATGATAGTACCTTAAACACAGCATTAATAGTTTCCATCTCTGGAGGCTAATTGGTCTAGATGAGAGCAAGGGCAAGTAGAAACCAATAATACCTTACAGCAGCAGGAGGAAATTGTTGCATTCATTGAATTCAGAATGAGATACTGTAATTAGATTAAGATGTCTAACAAAAAATCAATTGGATTAATCAGCAAAATATTTGGGTTTAAGATGAAATACAATTGCCCTTTTGCTATAAACCTGTTACTTCTACACCAGCCTGAAAAATGGGAATCTCCTAACCGTGCTGAGCTTAAAAATAAGCATTAAAAAATTAAGAGGAGACATTTTAAGATGTTTTTGCTTTTAAACTGAGTATGAAGCAATAGCAGACTAGTTTCATATTCCAAAAGTATTTCATTTATTGCTTCTCTTCCCTTAAGTCCACTTAAACATTCAAGTATTTGTATGAAGGGTACTGTTTTTATTTAGTACACTGCCATGTGGCTGGTGACATGTGTATCTACTTAGTCCAAGATGACATTTTGTATTGTTATGGGATGAGAAAAACCAAACAGACACCCCTTAGATCTTCGTCCCTTACTGTAAGAGAAAAATCCCATAAGAGTCATCAAAGCACAATGTGGACTTAAAATAGCAAATTAGTAACCAAAACTACCCAACACATTCATCTTCAAAATAATCACTGAATGCAGAGCCTGCCTCTCCCTGCAGAGACAGAGGATCGAGGCTTGATGATGATGGAAGGCTTGGGAATATGAATCAAGTGCAAATTTGTCAAGGAAGAGAGCGAGGGTAGGCTGCCCAGTCACAGAGCCAAGTTCTTCTTTCTCTGTCCAAGTTCTTGCATGAGGACATTTCCAAGGAAACTCTACCTATAGAATTAGGATTATGAGAAGAAATATGTGTAGTATTGCATAAAAAGGTGGGGTTGCTAGTTAATAAGAACATAGCACAGTTTAAATGAATCTCCATCCACGAGAGGTCCATCCCATGGGAAATGCCGTTACACTTGTTAGCCGCATTTTGCAATGCATTCTTCGAACAGGATGAGATTTTCAAGAACATTTATGACTCAGCTGATCCGACTGTGACACTGGAAAATAACTTGTCGTTCCTTACATACTGACAGTTCCGATCCTACTAGGAAAAAAGGATTTCCAACATCTTCATGAGTGTGTCAGAGAGTAAGAACAGAGAGATATCCAAGGATACCAACAGCAGATTTTAAGTAAACAATCCTAGTCCTTGCATGTGACTGATAGCAAATTTTCTTCTCCTTTTAACCAATGCTGCCACAGAAGCATAACTATACAAAAAGTCACAACTGTGCACCCCCCTCAAGAATAAAATTAGCAGGAAAATGCATCTCCAACCACAGGATAAGAGTGTTATTTCCTAGACTGAAGATCCCAGGTTTGTAAAAAGAGAATCAAACCACAGAACAAATGCAGCAGAGCAGGCAGGCAGCAGTGAGTGGCAGCACACAAATCAGTGATTCAACATGGACCCCCATGGTAGAGATCCATTTCCAGCACCAGTCAGCCTCTCACTGGGGAACCTTGTCATTATTATGCATCAAGGTAATGGAAGAGCTGCAAACTGACAGATTTGTTCCTCTTGCAAGGCACAGCTAGCAAAGGATGCTTGAAGGGTGAGGAAGTGCAGAAAATGGAGGCTGCTTCTTTGGAGAGCTAAGATGGATGTTTAATTCTTTTTTTGGACAGTGGAAGAGCTGAACACATGGCAAGACAAGCAGAAAACTTTTAAGTCACAAGGAGGCTTGTGGCCTTGGAGCACGTGCTTGCTGTGGGGAGGAGGTCATTCAAGGATTCTCAGAAACAAGAAGGTCAGAGTGGAGAGCAAGGGGGCAGCAGCAGATTTCAAAGGAATAACATGAAAGCAATGCAGTTTTTTTCCCTAAAACAGTGCTACAATAACTATCAACCCACCCATTTTACAGACAAATAAGCACCCTTCACACATATTTGCTAGACACATTTGTATGTGTGTCTCCCAGCCCTACCTACATATGTCTAAGTCACTAAGTCAGCTTTAGGCTTCTCTTTGCATCACATCTCAAAACCAATATGTGCCGGTTCTGAAGAAATAATAAACACCTTGAGGAACCACCTATCCTGTGACCCCCCATGGTTTGCTAAGGCTACAAATTTACTTTCCATCTTAATAAAACCTAGTAGAATGCACAGACTCATTCCCTTCCTTTAGCCCAAGGACTCCCTCTCTACTCACAAACATCTGGTTTTAAAGCATGTCGGCTGCTACTTTGTACTAAACTTAAGAGATTTGGTAAAGCCATAAGCACTATTAAAACCACCCCTACCAGCTTGCTTGAATTTCTCTTTAGAGCCTTTGACATGAGACTTTGGTTTTGCTCTTAAGTTAGCTGTTAATTTCATACACTTTTGTCTAGAAGCCACTCTTCCTGAACCCTAAATCTCTACTCTGCTTCTACCTGCTTCCCTAACCCCCAGCTCAGAACATCACTAATCTTTCCCCACTGGGAGCCAGGTGTTTGGACCTTGCAATGAGACTAAAGCTACCTTGCAAGCACCTCCAGCTTGGATGTAACTCAGCTAACCAATAGTGTGTTTGATACCTTTCCAGCCCACGGAGATGGAGAAAAGAAACAGCGTCCCCACCTAAACCCAGCCACGTCCTTGCCAAACCTACTATGAAGTGGTGTTTTATAGGTGGATGTTGGACCTTTCTCCCACTGTGGAGCCCAACAGCCCAAGTCACCACTGAAGTTCCACCTGATGGCATTAATTACTCCCCAGCATGTCCCTCCAGATGTGCCAGCTCCATGTGAAGACTCTTTCAGCCCTACGAAAATAAAAGTAGAGAAGGGGTTGTGGTCTTTTTTACCATGGAGAAAAGAGCCTTAGAAAGTCTTGGTAGACATGTCACTGTAAATGAAGATGAAGGGAGATCAAAGGATTTACTGAATGAATCTGTCATGAGATGTAAAGAAGAGAGAACAGGAAGCAAATAATTCAAAAAAGTGCTGACAGTGCCTGCAAATGCCCTCAGCACAGAAATCACTCAGGTATGAAAAAGAAGTTCTTATGGGGCTAGAAGAGAAATAGTGCATGGGTATTAGTGCATGGGTGGCAGACAGAAAGATGTAAAGGAGCATTCTTCTAACTAGCCAGCTCTGTGAAATTGGTCTATCACTATCTGGCTGTTTGGTCTGGCTGATTGCTACAGCCAAGGTTCCTCCAGAGTTTATAGTGAGGCTGCTGTAAACAAATGCTTTTCCTCTAAAACCCACGCAAACAAGCCATCCACTAACACTCTCACGTTCCCAAAAACTCTACACTGTGAAATGGCATGTGAGCTCTGAAAAGTTACTCATATTCAGAAGCATGCAGTGTTGTTCTGTCTATCCCCTTTCAACTTCATTTTGTGACCTGAAATCAGTTTTGCCTGTGCCAGGGCAAGTTAGAGCTAACTCCAGCCCAGAAACTTTTGTTTGCACCCAGGACAATGGCAATTCTCACCACAAGGAGAAAATACCTACAGCCACTGGAAATATAACATAGCAAGAGCAGAGCATTTTAGGATATTAAAATCTAATCTTGCTGCTTTGTAGGAAGATTACTACAGTAGTGTAGCTGTTCTACATCATTTATTGATTCTGTTAATAAATGTTGATTTGTAGCCACATCCTCATAAGACAGCAGCTATATGAGCAATTATGCCTTATGACTTAAAATAACAATTAACATAGCACTGTTTCTCTAAATGCATATCTAATTGAACAGAAAGAGAAAATTCCTTTGTATGTTAAGGTCAAAGCAAAATAATGCTGGTTTTTGCAATATCCTCATATCTGGAGAAGGAACGATTTTTTTTCCTCAGTGTTGATACTAAACATTGAGCTAGTCAGAAATCTCTCACTAAAAGGCAAATATTAGAGGTTTCTTCAGTCTACTCTCTTGATTAACACATCAATCAGCAATCAAAGTTTTGTGAGCCCTCAAATACTGCTTGCAGTCTGATGCCTCCGGGGAACCAGGAATGGTATTCCCTGGGTCTTTCTTCAGAGGATCAAATACGCAAGAAGAGCGTCCTGGTCTGTAACTAAACCACGAGCACTGTATGCCATGTGCAGATGAGTCAGAAGATGCCACACAACTGTTTCATGCTTCAGCATCAAAATGCATTTTGTACCTGTATCATATAATGTTTTTCAAGATTATACTCTTTCTGTGAACCCAAACAACTTTTGAGCTAGACTTAGAGGCACATTTAACTAAACTAGCTGTCTTCTTAAGATACCCATTTAACTCCAGCATTAGAAACATCAGTACAGTAATACAGAGCTACATTAATAGCTAGTCATGATTTATAAGACAGGAGAACCACAATGACTGAGAAAACAGTCCCGAAAGGGACCTCAGGAAATAATCAGGTTCATCTTTTGTCCCCAAGATCCCCTCACTGCCATTCCTTACTCGTGTTTGTCTGAGCTATTCTTGCTCCACACTGTAGCCTAGAGCTCCCTAGCCAATTACCTCTAGTACTCCACTGTCCTTTCTGCAAGAAGTTTTTCTAGTATCTGCCCTGCACCTTTTTGCTGCAGTTTTAAAACCTTTGAGGATCACCCTTATTCACCAGAGACCTGGAGAAAGAGTTACTCCTTTTGTCCTTTTTCTTTTGCATTATTAAACACTTGTTGGGAAACTGTAATCCCAACTCCCCTCAGTCTCTCCATTTTCTTAAGCTAAGTAACCCCAATATTTGACCTTTTTTTTTTTCTGGTTCCTATATTATAGTGTTTCTCTTAGTTCAGCCATTTAGTTATATATATTTTTTTTTTATTTATTTATTTATTTTCTGAACCCCTGTCATTTTTGTTTAGTTGAAATGCCTCAAGCCAGACACTGTACTCCAGCTGCGTCCTACCCATTTTGGAACAAAGCAGGAACTTTCTTCACACGTCTTGCAGGCAAAATCTAGTTTACAAATCAAAGTACATCTTTATTTTGAAAAAACATGGCAATCACAACTTTCTATTCAAATTGTGACACAAAACAATCCTTAGATGCTTTTCAGCAAGAACCGTTGTTTTTTCCTGTTTGTGTAACTCTTGCTTAACTATAGTACCCCAGATTTTTAATAGCAAATACTTACTGTACTGAACTTGAAACTAATGAATTCAATCCCATTTCCTCAGGCCATTTCTCTAAACCCATTCTCCAAGCATCCCCTTGGTTAACCCAATTCCTCCTTTACTCTCCTTCCTCCAATCAGAACTACACTTCTACAGACTTACTGTAATCCACAGACTTCAAAAGTAATGTCAAAGATCTCTCAGGCACAAATCACAGTTATTACAGAGTTTTTGACTACAATAAGGAAAAATTTAAGCAAAACACAAATGAAGAAAAATTAATGAGAAGGAACATAAGAAGCTTATTGATAGCTGGCCTGTTTGACCAATGCACACTCCTGACAAATGTCTCATAACGTGGATTATTACATGCTAGGTAGAAAAAGAAGTTACTAAATGCTCAATAATAAGTGCCATTTACAGAGACAACAGAGGCGGAAATGCAATCCATCTTCAGGAAGAATAAGAAAAAAAAATCCTGTCTCTAGATTACAACGAAGAAAAGTCGGGTTTTTTCTTTTTTTTTCCCTAAATATCTTGCATAATCTAATCCTGAAGCAGTAAAAATAAGAAAATTTTACCCCATAATCTTTTGTCAATATGACCACTCAAAACGAGGAAAACAAGGAGAGGAAAACGAGGCAGCTGATAAAGACATTCATGATTTTATCCCTGAGACAAATGTTCAAGCACATAGCTGCACGTGGAAAAACAGCAGAATTAAATTAACCAGTTGAATTATCTGGACCATGTCAAAGACAGATATGATAGCCATAAGAGGACCTTTTTTTTTAATCATCACTCAGCTACCATCAGAGCTGTTGTTCTCAGCCATGTCACAAAACTTGAGACACTTACTGTGCAAAAGCCTGCGATCCCATGACTCTGAATAGGGTCTTTCTCAAACATGGTCACTTGACAGGAGGTATCTGTACAGAACAGGGAATGCCCAAAGCTAAAAGCAAAAGTCAGGCCCTGTCAGCAGTTTTAAACTAGACTAATGATACATGAGCTCACTTTTTGGTTCCTCCTTGTCCTGATCAAGGTCTTCTTGAAACTCTTTCCAATGCTGGGGGTTTAAGACATCTTTGCTGCCAGTGCTTATACTCTGGCCACTCTCTAAGTGTTAAAGTTAACATTTTTCTCTCCTTCATCTGTTCAAACATTAAGAGTTGTAAAATCTTTCTGATTACTACTGCCTTTCCAAGTTTGGTTGAAAAAGGCTGATGGGTTCAAAGAGGGCAGGAATATTAAAGGAATGTACAAGAGGACACAGAGATCTCCTGGCTACACAGATAACAGTCTCTCAGGGTTGATGAGTGTTTTCTGAGCTGTGTCACACTCAGCTTCATTGATACCAGCAGGAAGTTTGCTGAAGGATGTCATCTCCCAGGCTCCAAAAACAATGTCTTCCTATTCACTCTTTATTTTGTTTATCATAGAAAGTTTGCACAGAATTAGTGTTGTTAGGCCTTAATTTAATATGTCTGCATATGGATTATTATAGGAACGCTTAATGTTGTGAGCCTCTCTAAGTCCCCTCCTAAGACCAGAATTCATTTTTCTATTTGTGTTTTCTGCACTGAGGCAGGATTATTCTCCTTTGAGATTCTGTGGTTATTTGCCATTCTGTTCTATTTGCCATCTAATTCAAAACAAGGCATATTAAGCCTACCTTTTCAGCAAATACCAAACAGAAAACTTTGTCCATAAGAAAAGAGAAATAATAACTTTTATAATTAAAAGCCATTGAACTGCAGATCTTCATCCACATGTATTTTAAAATACACTTTGAAGTCATCACAGACATTAAAGGCACAGAAGAAAGAGGAAAACTGGGGGTATAAAGTAAGATGGGTTTACCAAGAGTTGAACTTCTCAGAATAATAGGTTTCCAGACAAGATAAATGAACCAGTTTTCCTATATCTGGACTTCATTAAAGTTCTTTCTACAATGTCATATGGGAAAAGACTATGGTGCAGAAAATGGGAATTGAATTCAGCAATTGTAAGATGGCAACAAAGTAACAACAGAGAAGGCTGTGCTGACAGCAAAACAATTGGTCTGAGGGGGGAGGTTTCCTTGGAGTGCTTCAAGAAACTGTATATTTTTGCTCATGCCCCTGACTTAAAACCCATAATCAGAATCGAGAGGACAGTGTCACAGAGTGAGTTACAAACTGTTGCCTAGAAAGGCTGATCTAGAAACAGAGACTAGGTAGAGTAAAAGAACAAAAAGGTAGTTATTGAAAGGATATAACCTGGGCCATGCAAGAACCTTGGCAACCCATGCAATCCAGCAGTGGTCCTAAAATGGATCCCTGGTCATAAGGTCGGTCTCATATTTTTATAAGCTCTTCTCTATTAGCATATTGGAGTTAATTGTCCATTTATAACTTCAGGTTATGAAGCTCCATCCGCTTTGCTCTTTCTCTCTTCTTCACAGTTGTTTACACTCTTGGGCCTAAAATTTGACCTTGGTCCCAAGCTAGAAAGGAATTGTTTTGTCTATCTACCTTGTGAAGAGAGCTCACCAACCCTTAATATGAAACCCAGAAGTACACATTAAAAGAGCACAAAGTCAAAAAAAAAATATAAAAGCTAAAACTTAAGGGAGCACTACAAAGTGACTTGTGCACCACCTGCAATGTACATATTTCAGTAGGTAATGTGTGTCCTGGCATGCTGCTGGAAGCTGCCACTGGCAATAAGGGCAGGTCCACTGGATACCCACCCCTGAAGGTGATGGCACTTTTTTGGGGTTGGGAATTTCTTAGTTTCTCTCCGTCCGGACATTGAAAAGAACCAGATGACCTTGAGGCATGGAGGTCTGGAAATCAGTCAGCATTCAGCAGTGCCAAGCATAAGGTCAGGCAGCTAGAAATCTCCAAGATTTTTTTTGTCATAGTCTGGGATTCCACTAGTTTGATGAGGAGCAGAAAAAACAATGATTCAATCAGTAACAGGAAGAGCAGGAGCCACACCTATGATGTCACTGTAAAAGAAAAATGTGGTCCTGATATATATATATATATATATGGAGACAAAATTACTTTCCTATTCAGCAGGAATACAGATTTCATCATAAAACACTTTAATGAAACCACCTCTCTAATATCATACAGACCCAGTCATGCATGAAAACACAAACTGGAACAGGTGTGAATACTTCAAATGAATGAAGCTAAACCAATTTGACTTAAACACATTACAAAAAGGATACTGAAAGCAGATATAATGCTATCTGTAACAAACAAAAGGGAACAACAAATGCAGATACTGATGAAAGCTACTTACACTGCCAGACAAGATCAGCATAACAGCCAAAGGTATAAATAATCACTAATACATCTTAGCTGTAAATTAGAAATATTTCTAATAAAACAGAGAAATAGTACCCTGGTCATAAGTCCAAACTTGTTAATAATTGATTACAAGAGGCAATGGACATAGAAAGTCTATTCTAGTCTAGTACTTTTCCTCCTAATAAATAGGTATGCTCACCACTGAGAAAATAACTAAACCCAGCATGTTATAAAGCTGGCAAATTAGATGGGGTAAGCTGCCAAACTGAGGCCTACCTCAGGCCAAATTAATAGGTACAGAATTGATTTTTCTTATGTGGTACAGTATGTGTAAGGGAGACATGTAATCTATAAAGTTGTTTTTCTGCATTTCATGCCAAGAATTTCTCTTAAGACCTGCAGGCTTGACTATATAATCACTAATCTTTCAAAGTGACTAACTTCAGCCAGAATTACATACCTACTAGGTCAGCCACCTGAATGAATTTTTTAAAAAATCCACAAGACATTAATTCAACATGATCAAGACTTTCTCTGTGAAGCCCCAGTGCCAGTCTCTGCTGGGAGGAATTTTCCACTTTTTTTTTTTCAGTTTGAATAAATAAATTTGAAATGCATTCTATAGTGCCCACATGGTAAGAAATAACAATTTGCAAAAAGAAAAATCATTAAGCAATTGAATTCCACAGCACTTTAGATGAAGCCACATGAGTTCACGCTGTATTCTGGACTAAAATGTGTCTTAAAGGACAATTGTACCCAGAAGTTGAAATGTGGAAAAAGTTAAGTGTTTTGTAATAGGGGGTTATTCCCAGAAACAATTCTGCTACTCTGGCGATCTACTGGTTTAAACAACTTCACTCCTCTTTAGGCAGTCTCCATTTGTTTATTTATAGATCATTCATTTATTAATAATTTTTTCAACCAACTGAAAGACCTCTTCCCTATAGAGTCAGAGCAGTGTGCAATGCAAGAACAGATAGACTGAAGATGGCAAAATGTTATGTTTTCCAAGAGTAAAAGTTCATTTGTCACAAATGTTTTTTTCTATCCAAAAGGCCAGAAGGAATAACTATAAAGCTCCTTAGAAAACATATGGATTGAAAATGAACCCCTATACCAGGGTCCACTTGAGAACTTGGAAAGTGCTGTCATGTTATATTCACACACTGGCATCCAGCAGAGATGACAACTGGTGGAGGGTAATGCACCTTGTCT
This sequence comes from Bombycilla garrulus, assembly GCA_013400315.1. Taxonomy (NCBI): domain Eukaryota; kingdom Metazoa; phylum Chordata; class Aves; order Passeriformes; family Bombycillidae; genus Bombycilla; species Bombycilla garrulus. The sequence continues at coordinate 23,353 of VXBU01018930.1, read as the reverse complement.
CTTCTGTGGTGTTTGTGGACCACGTGGCACCACGCCCCGTGTGTATAAGGCACTTCTGACAGCAAAGTCTGGCACAGGGAAAACAGCTACTCCCACAGAAGGAAAGATTGGAAACAACATGGAAAGTTTGGGTATGAGTAGAGAGGAATCTACTATTGCAGCCTTTCAAGAAAGATGGAGAGTCCCTGTAATGACAGGACAAGGGGTAATGGTTTTAAACTAGAAGAAGGTTGATTTGCATTCAATGTAAGGAAGAAATTCTTTGTTATGATGGTGTTGAGGCTCTGGAACTGGTAGCTCAGAGAAGTTGTGGATGTCCCACCACTGGAAGTGTTCAAGGAGCAACCCTGAACATCCTGATTGACTAAAAGGTGTTTCTACCCACAGCAAGGAGGTTGGACTGGATGATCTTTAAAGGGCCCTTCCAACACCAGCATTCTGCGATTCTCTGTTTCTGCAGGCGTTCAATCAAAACATCCAGGTTTCAAAACCAAGAAGCTCCATACTCTTACACAGATTTATATCAGAAAAATGGACTTTTTCTTACTGTAAAGGATGCCTCATGATTCTAAAAGCCTAGAAAGGTTAATCCAGAAAGTTAATCTTACTGTAAGTTGCTTTCATGCCTTTCTTTGTTTTTACAGTTATAGTCGGTTTTTTTCTACATTTTTTTCTAAATTTGAATGCAAGAAATTTCAGCAGAACCCCACTAGTTTAACTGCTGCTTGGTTCTGTAAAACTTTCCTAATGAATAAAGGGTTCTTTGTCATATAAAAAAGGATGCCACCATAATCCTAGTAAGACACTCCATCAGCAAATATGAAGATCTTGTACTCTCCACAGAGCTCAAATACCCTATTAACCCTGTAAATTAGGGAGGCAGGTGAGAACATTTCTGTAGAAAGAATTCCTTTCTGAGGTGTCTGCCAAGAAACCATGAGAAAAGTCAAACTAAAGTTTATCTCTACTTTTTCCCATGGGGTTTTTGTTGTCAAATAAAACACAGTGCATGCAGCAGTACCATGTTTGAACTAGATGGAGATAAATCACCCCTGTTTTGAGCAGGGATCAAAATCTACTGGCTTGGAGATTACAGACATCTAATCAAAGTCACCCAAACCTCTACTCAAATTCTTCAGATTCACCTCACATCAAAGGTTTTCAGATACATTTTGCCAACTAAGGCCTAAACAAAGGACTCCATGGTCAAAAGTCACAACTGTTGTCCTCTTCAAGGCTTTGACCCATTATATGATTGAGCCCAGCTTTTAACTTTATTACACCTTGGTCAGCTCAGATGGAAAAGTGGGTAGGAAAGCACTTCAGTTAAAACCAGATGCTCCAGCTAAGTCATATTCCATAGAAAAATAAGGGAATGTATGCTTTCCTTAAAACAATCACCACAGTCAATAAAATGTGATGTGGCGGAATGCAAATACAATCCCTCACAGAATATAAATAATAGATTATGATTCATTAAAAAAAAAGAAACAACACAAATAGAATACATATGAAAATATTAGGTTCCACAGAACAAAGCTAGTCCTTAAGTCTGGATTTTGCAAATGTGCATACATATGTATATTTCTTTACTCACATAGGCTACTTGGAATTCAGTGGGCTTAGTTGTATGCATAAACAAAAGCAAATCTTGATATACATATATTTCCATAAAGCCTGAAAGGGACTGTTTTCCATGCATTGTAAATTTAGTATCAGATTTATTCTGTCTTTCCTAGCCAACAGATTCACCAAGAAATAAAGGACAAATAGCAGGAAAATAAATTGCATTGCACCTATTCCACAGTGTTCAGAGCACAAGCTGATATATCAAACACAGTGCTAATGTTCCTGTGCACATCATTCTTTCTCACTGGTTTGAAGCACTCAGATTACCTTTTTCCCTGTTTATTTCATCTCCACATAGGCTTGTGCATCCTTGGCACAGAGGTCATTTTCACACATGTCAAAGAAGTCTCTGAGGTACCAAATAAACAGATTCTTCTTAGTGTAGTCTATATTTTATCCAGGTCCACGGAAAATGCAAAGCTAAATAAAGATTATGTTTTAAGGGAGTTCACAAGGCTGAGAAAATTCTTTGGTTAAACCTTTTTCTTCTAAAAAGATGGCACATCAAGGCAAGATGCTACTTTTTAATCATCACAGAGTATGCAAATAGTGAAACAAGAAACAGTAACTGGTTTTAAGTTTCTAGAGGGGTATGTTTTTTCTGTTTTTTTAATAAGCTCCTGCAGGAAACAACCCAGTGAACATTAGAAATTGCAAGTTCGTTCTGTAAGACTTAAATCTGCCCGCAAGTCTTGCATTTTTCAGCTAATATTTCAGCACTGGCCTCATTTCCAGTCTTTACTTCTGTTAAGGCCTTAAGAGAAGAAAAAAAGACACTTCATGGGATGTATTCACAAGTAACACACACGGGACCACAATCTTCAAAGCTTGCTCCATCAAGGCTGCTCATCAATACAACAAAAAAAAATAGGAGAATTACACCATATCTAACAACAATGGTGAGTAAAGAATAAAAAAGTGGGAAAATATGACTGGCTTTACACACATAGAAATTCAGCAGCTTCCTTTGAATAGTGTGATTCCCATGTCATCCGTGAGCTTCCTGTTACCAGTCCTGGAAAGTCACTACATTTTATTGCTGGGGAACTTTTTTTGCACAGCGGCACATGTAAATTGGTATAAATTATTCCAAATTATATAAATAGGGAGGCACAGGAATAAACCAAATGTGCTGGGAAGACTCCATACAGCTTTTTTAGAAGGAAGTCACATCACTATGCTGATGCAGCTCCTGGAAGGATTTGACAAGTGTGGAACAGAGGAGATCAAACAGATCCGGTAATTTTGGGTGTCCAGAAAGTGTCCCACCAAAGGCAGAATGGCAAATGAAGGTCAGTGTAAATAAATGTGCATGCACTAAACAAATCCTACTTTAAACTTTGCTATTGCCCCTTAGAGACAAGATTTTAGGATCACACTAGGTAATTCCATTTACCTGACTGCCCCATAGCCATCAAAGAAGCAAATCAAATGACAGAATTTGTCTGGTAAGGACTAGACATCAAAACTATTGTATTAGCCTGTGTACGCCTACCTGCTGAATACTGAGCATGGTTTTCATCCCACTATCACAAAATGGATATACCATAGCTAGAAAAGGCACACAAGAAGACAAAGAAGGATGACAAAAATCATGAAGCAACTTCTGTAAAGACTTCAATAAACAAATGATATAGGAAATAAAAGCGTCAAAAGAAATTTCCACGTGGTAATGTCAAAGCAGATAAAGGAAGGCTATATTTCAAAGCATTGTATGCTAAAAATGGGGAATCATTGTCAGACAGCATTGTGGATGTCAAAATTCTCCCTGTTAAAATACATAATTTGACCAATTCATAGAAAGAAAGTCTTTCATGAGCTATCAGATGTCAAGACACCCATTGCTAGCTCAGGAAACCACTGAACCACACCTCACTGAAGCCTGAGGAGTGCACCAGGGAAGTGTCACCACCAGCTGTCCTGTGGGGAGCAGAAGCCAGGCCACAGAACTGTGTGTATGTGAGGAACAGCCGTGCACATGGGGAGACTCCCGTGGGTCTGCATCCACAGTCAATCCATAAATGTCAGATTGTCTCATTCCTCCATACATGACATCAGGGAATGAGGCGGCTTGGGACCCTGTTCTGTCACCAGCCAGGCTGGAATTTGCAATGCAAACATCTTCTTCAGTGGGAACAGCATGGCTTTTCTGCTGCGTTTGGTAGGGCACAGCTCTCCCACCTTTGATTATTTTGTTTTATTGTTCTGTACATCTCTCCACAGACTTATTTCAATGGACTGTGCTGACAGAAACAAAAACGCATTCATTTCACTGACACTTCCCAAGGGAAAGCATGTCCTAAACATCATCATTTTTAGCAGCTTTCTATGTGAAGGGGTGATAAGATGGCTCCCCAGAGAACGTATGCGTGTGTCCCCTCAGTAGCTGTTTTCCCTCCTGCCGAGCACAACTTGTTGGATTTGCACACACAAACCCAAGGACTTTTTTTACTCCACCCATGCGCTGCCAAGAGGTTTTTCAGACTTTCAACATGCTGTTTCCAGGGTGACCATTGGTATCAGATTTCAAACACTGCCAGAGCTGCATATCCTCTTGCTATTCTCTCCTCCCTTTGGAAACCGACATCTGCAAGCCCAATTCTCCCATAAAGGAGACTCCACACTACAGATACCAGTGGGGCTCTAACAAGCCCATTACCTAATGCCTGGGGGTTCCTCTTGGTCGCATATCTTATACAGTATGTGCACACCAAGGAACTATAAAATACTTCCAATCCAATGTGCCTTGGGGTAATTGAGTCCTCAATGTTTCATTCCTTCTCGTTCTCAAAAAACCTTACAAGTAAGGGGTTAGGCCTCTTTCAGGGCATCTGGGTTTTGTGGGGAGGGTCCTTCCAGCATAAGCAGACGTATAGTGGTTGTAACCCTTTTATGGCTGCTTCCCACACCATTACTATTCAGGGCAGCTAAAGAGACCGCAAAGAAGAGCCTGCAAGGGAAAACCTGAGTTCATTGCATGTGCACTTGAAAGACAGGCGACAGTGACCCAACAAATTTCATGGGGGCTCCAGAGGAGAGAAAGGAAGCAAGCAGGACAAATGGACACAATCATACCACGTGCAGTGATGTCTGCACATGTCCCACTGCCCCTCCAAATGGGGAGCCTGCAGCCCAGGCATGGTATTTCCAGGAAGAGCAAGCCCATGGTGAGCCAGTGCTTCAACCTCCTGCCAAGCATGCCAGAGACTGTACAGCCTCCAGCTCCTGCTCCCCACTGAGAATGGGGCAGGAGCAGCCATTAGAGCAATCTGTGTCTGGGGAGCAGGGACAAAACCAAGACCCAAATGGAGCTCTTTTATGAGGTCAGTAAACACAAATCCCCAGTAGCTCATATAACCCTAAATATCAGTGTCCTCAAAAGGTCTATCTCAACCACTTAGTTAAGGACACAAACTCAAGAAGTCCTGCTAATACAAAATAATGTGCTGAATCCCATACTATAGACTCTGGAGAGAAAAGACAAAAAGCAGCCTTCTTTATGATTCCCTTTTGATCTCACTGCATTATTTCTGGCCTGTACATTAAAACAGATGTCTCATTGATTTCCCAGTCACAAAGAAATCATTCTTTTCTTGTCTTGTGACGGATGTTTCTTCAGATGAACAGCTTCCACTTCAAACAGGATCTTTACCTCATGGAATAACTTTTCCCAAACTGATTTTAAAATATCTATTAGCAAACTAAAGCCAGCCTCATTGTATTTCTTAAGCAAAGGGTGAGCAGAAATGTTCTGTTCAAAATTGTACAAAATGTCACTGCCGCTTGGCATTTTTGTCCCTGAAAGCACTGATCATGATGGAACATAACAGGTGCCTAATTAAGGAGCATTTACTTATGCTCATTTTAAATCTCATTACCAACTCTGAAAGAGTAAACCCCAAACACATCCAGGTTTCACTTCAATCATCTCTACTTCATAAATGAGGGGGAGTTTAATGCATTTTAAACTTTCTCAAACTGCTTTTGTGGAGTTTGCTTATTCTGAAATCCCTAGAAAAGCATTAAAGGAAAGGGAAAGAAAGCACAGAAGTTTATAAATAACATTTTCTACTTTAAAAGTAAAATGCCCTGTGCTGAGGTAAAGGAGAACTGGGGAAATAACTTTGTGATTTACTGGAATTCAAGAAGGGAAAAATTTTATATACCACTTGGGGTTTTGGTTTAGAGAGGGGCACAATAATAGAAAGACTAGCTTGGCCTTTTCCACTTAGTCTTTGGCCACACAAATCCTTTGTCTCATTTGAACTCACTATAAAAGGGGAATAAACCTCTCCCATGAGCTATTTAGTTAAACAGAGTCTGGTGGTGGGGAAACACTTGATTACAATTTTAACATGGCTCTTGATTTAGCGAGGAGATTAATAATGCCAGCAGACCCTTTTTTTCTCAAGAGATTACATCAACAGTAAAAAAAAAAAGAGAACGTAATACATCTTGCAATGAATGTGACATGAACAACTACATGCGCCAATTAATTTCACAGGCTGCTTCTACCTGAGCACACCTGAACATCTGCTTCTTAAGAACAGAGTTGCAGTAGCTGTTTGTCTGTCAGGCAGTACTTGAAAGGCCTCATACAAAGGACTGAAAATACCCTTACAAAGTCACTACTTTAAATCAGCAACAAGCTTGTAAACAACTTTCTCATTATAAATTTAATTTAGGAGAAGATCTAGGTTTACGATTTAAGAGGAAGGCAAATATGAGCATTGGAACTGCCAAAACTTAATCTCCAAAAGGCACTCTCACACAAATTGTTCATCACAGCTGTATCTAATGTCTGCTTCTGATTTTCAGGTAACATTGTGTAATATAAAATAAAGAGTAGTCTCAGGGATTGGGATTTCACATGGTAAACTCTGGAGTTCTTGCTTCTCTGTGCTATTCTACATTGTACTGGCGACCACTCTGTTTACATGCCTGTGTATACAGACCTGCAAAATAGGAACATTACAAACAGAACAAAAGCATAATTCAAAGGTCAGAACCACAAGTTTTTCTGCCCTGGAAATTTGAAATATCAGAACACATCTCAAAAATTTTCCTAGCAAAACTAATTATTCACCTCAAGCTCTTTTTTATTTTTTTTAAAATGTTGCAAAAATTCTTTCAAACAGAAACTGTTTTCAAAAAGAAAATGTTAGCCACATAGAGAAAAGATAGATTTTGTTTCATATCAAATCCTTTAGCAGCAAAGGCAGCACATACCTCCTTCTCTTTTGCTCTGTCTTATCAAAAGGCTTCATGGGTTCTGGTAAACATAGCACTGTGCCTGCTCTTTATGTAGAATCATAAAATATTCTGAGCCAGAGGGGACCCACAAGGATCATCAAGCCAGAGTATGGCACTCAAGTGTGGGTGTAACCAAGGGATACCTACAGATCATGATAACTACCCACAGATCATGATAAAGGCCCACAGACACGTATGGCACACAACACACACAAATGTCCATGACTGCTTAGGTGCTGAGGCATGCATGAAAATGCCAGGAGACCTGGAGTTCCAGCAACACAGGCTATGTTATCCTTCAGTCAACCCCAGCAAGCCACCTATTTTAGGCACTGCAGGAGCATGGGTTATGCTCTCATACAAAAACAAATACGTGGGGTGACATCCTCTCCACATGAAAAGAGGAGACTGTAATCTCCGTGGGTGTCAATTTAGCATAATCCCCACAAAAAGGTTTAGCTTGCTTTAAAATACACAGATGTCGTATTTAAGAAGGGCCCATTCATTTCAGGCCCAAAATACATAAACATGCCTTGAGTAATAAAGCAAAAAAGGTACTTTTTGCTGATGTGTTGTGGTTTAGGATTTCTGAGGAGGTGAAGTATGGAGCTCAGTTGTTGTTTTCATTTTCTGAGGAGGTTTTATTATTATTAAGTTTTAATTTAGTTTGGCTCAATCTTTATTTTGCAGGTATGTAAATACAGGGAACCCAGTGCCAATAGCTAGAGCAATAACTCTGGTCAAAATGAAAAACAGAGCTTTAGGCTATAAATGTAAGACAAAAATCAAAGGATTTAAATGAAATCTGACATGGCAACTCATTAAATTCAAGAGTATCCACAATATTGTATTAAACATCAGTTAAGTGCATCTTTAAACAAGATGAATGCAAGTCCAGGAAACGAAACAGTCATTGCCTAAATATTTATCATGCTAGAGACAAAGGAAATGCACCACTGTGTCAGAGGAATCACCCCAGCTAGTCCACAGCCTTATCTTCAGGACTGGCCATTTCAGCATCTCCAGTGGCATTTATCTCCTCCTTTCTAGAACAAACTCTAAAACTGGTCTTAAGATTGGCTGACTAAACTGAGAACAGTATTTCTGATAAGGCCACATCCCTGTGAAGATAACTTGTTTGCCATCCTATTTCTTAGGATTTGACTAGTAAGTTTGATTCTGAGGGAGTTTTTTATCTGCTGGATGCAAAGCTTTCACAACACCACCCAAATACAGCATTCACCCAAATTCAGGATCTAAAAAATGCCATGCTGGCAAACTCTCAGGATGCAATTCAGTTTGCAACCATGTGTAGGTGATTCACTGAGAGACACACAAGACCTACACCAAGTAACTGAGATTATCTTCTCTCCTCCCATTGCAGAGATCTCCCTTATCTCTGCTGGCTGGCTTTTGTTTAAGATCTTTTCCCATGGTGATACAGTAATTCAGTGTTCCAGATGTTTCTTCCAAAAACATGTTACTCTCTAGCTTTCTTTGAATTTAATCTGTCATTCATTCAAGAAAGTTAAGTCCATCTGACTTTCTCCTCAGTTACACTCATTGAAACAATTTTGTGCTATTAAATGGTGATGTTTTTTGTCTCTTATTGCATATCATTAGCAAATAAAGCAACTTCTATCATAAGATATGAGTCCAGCTCCCTCCTTGGAAATATTTTGCTATAGTATTCCTGGCGTTTGTCAAGGCAGGAAGGGTTATTTTTCAAAACACTTTGTTTTCCACACCATAACCGTCTAAACATTTTGTGCAAGCTTTTTACCAAGATAAGAGTTAAATTAAATGTATCAACCAACTTTCCTTTATCTGTTATTTTATTTTATTAAGACGTAATTGAAGTTTATTAATAGGCTGCAAAAGCTATGCCAGTTACATTCAGGTATTTCATGGTAGGCTTAATCTTTTATTTCACTTTCAACGTTCTTTATTAAGCAATAAGAATCATTCAGTGCAGATGTTGCTACTCTATAATTACTCATATTGCCTTTTGTACTTTTAAAAGATATGGATCCAACACAGTAAATAAATAAAACAGGTTAATTAAAGTAATGAGTATGTTAAAGTAGTGAGATCTTTAGATAGTTAGCTACTGCCTAAAGTATGTAAAGTTAAGAAGAGTCTCTTTTCCAGTGTATGTGTAAATAATTAGAACTTAGAGAAGGGTATAGCCAAGATTCCTCAAAAGTAAGTGGTCCCATTCCTGGCATTTTGAGAGCTAACACAATGTTTGCTGATCTGCACTACAAGCAGCCCTACTGTTCATCTCACTGCTCACACATGCACTGAACAGCAATTCAAAACAGATTTGCCCAGCACACCAAATCAGGACCTCAGCCTCCAGAGAATGGAATGTGGCTATGAACAGGGAAACTTAAGTAGCTGCAAAAGCAGTCTGAGTGTGACCATTCTCCCCAGCCCCTCCTGGCTGAACAGGCTACAATAACTACGGCTTGCTTTATCACACATCTCGGGCCATGGCCACGCTTCCCTACTGTCAGAGCTTTGTAAGCTGTCTGAGGTGTGCATGCTGTCTGCTTCTCAGAGGACTCCAGACTGCTACAGAGATTATTTTTATCAATGTTATCACAGGCAGTGTATTAAAGTCATCAAGTTTCCTCAGCAACCCTTCAAAGCAAAAGAAGGAAGAAAAAGAATTTAAGAACACTTATCAGCCTGAGAGGAAGATGAAATCTCAAAATCATTATGTTAGAACCAAAGATGTTTCGCTCTGCCAAATTTAAAGGACCAGTTTCCAAAAATTATTCCTTGGGAATACTTTAGCCATTATCCATGGCTGCCATAAGCCTTATTTCATGAGAAAAATCAGTAGTGACCATATAACTAGAAATGAGAAGACTGATTTTGTTCGGATTCTCTGCATTATTCTGCATCTGGTTGTGAACTCTAAGCTGTCCAGAGATACAGAGCAGCCACAGAGCTCAAAGTCAGCACTGAAAAGCCAACATCTTGGTTGCTCACTTGCCTTGGACCATCATGAGTATTCTCAGCTGACACTTGTCTGCCCCTCTGTGCAGCCTGCTCTCCACTTTTTGTGGCTTGACACATCAGACATGTAACCCAACAGGACACACAACCCATCAGGCTCTGGCCTGCTTTAAAAATATTGCAACAGGTGTTAGTCTCCCACGTGTGATAATACCACGATAGCGCTTCTAATCCACTACACAAGATCTAAATCCCTGGACCATGGCATGGTCCACAAAGACAGCCTAACCCTTCCTTGCTTTATCTAGAAGTATGAATGGCACCAACATTTTCCTAAAGCCTCACACTTTGGGGTGAGAAAGTCCTTCTTCAAGGTGTTTCTGACAGTCCACCATTCATACTGTTACCCAACATCCTTCTCGGGGCAACGGGAGATCCCAGCACCATCCAGAAAAGGTGAAAACCCTTGCTAATCTAGAGCAAGGATTTGCTTTGAACAGACAAAGCATAAGTCATCTGAAACATAATCCAGGGGACAGGAGAGGGAGTCAGAGCGAAGGGAACTTCCCAGCCTGAGGACTTTAACAGAGGGCAGTGGAAAAACAATCACATGACTGTGGGAGTTCCTTCCAAAGGGCACACCATGACGGAATGAGTCCAGTATCCATGAGCTCTTTGATCTGAGCTGTAAAAATAAATTTTTTATGGGGCTAGATGGTATCTTTGGGAGTTCTGGTAGTATTGTCTTAAAATTTCCTTTAGCTGTGCATAACGGGCAACATGTTACTTTTATTTAGAGACAGCCCTCATTCACAGAACAACAGAGGTGGAAAGGGAACTGCCTGTTTAGCTTTGACATGAAGGACTTCGCTTGGAAAAAGTTCTGCTGAGAGGTTTAGGGGGACTTTTTATTTTTAATTGTTTCTCATTATCAGTTGAACATAAACATCTATCCCACGGCTCCATTGTTCTCCCCTGGAAAAATCTTAATCAAAGTTTAAACATTAATCAAAAGGAAATAAAACTAAAATTACCTTTAACTACAGCGAGTTATGCCTTGGCAACTCTACCTTTTGACCCCACTATCACTTTGATGAATTCAGCCTATTGTTTTGTGTAGCAAAATGCTGGCCTGCATGAGCTACAACACAGTCTGCAAAGTACTACGAGGACTGGTGTGTAGATGCCTCTACTTCCAAAGCCTCTGACAGTGTGTAGACAATGTCATATGTTGGTTTAAACCAAACTACCACACAGAAACAACATCCAGACAACAACTCCCTTTCATCAGACAGAAGTCTAGGCGTGACCTTGGGCCTCATAACATCTTAAGAAAATCAGGTCTTAAGAACTTCTCTTAGATCAATGGGAGAAAGGTGCAGGGGTAATATTTTTCCATAAGAGTAGTTGGTTGGTATCTACAATTAGTAGGTCTGCCATTAGTTTGTCATAATCAATTAATAACAATAAATCACTCTCTATACTAAAATTCCACTCATGCCATAGTTCAAAAGGTCTTCTTCTGGCCTGTGTAAGGAATCAAAAGTCCTTGAGTCCAATAGACTTTGTGTCAGGTTGTCACACAGAGTTCTGTATCAACATCTTCAACTGTACTCACAAGGAAAGAGCTTGCAGTGGAGAAAAAAATTCCCAATCTCTTTTCCTCTGGCAAACCACCAGACCTGCATGCTTGTATCAGGCTTGTACAGCAAGGTTTTGGTGGCCAGGGCTGAGCCCATCAGCAGCAGTGGTAGAGCCTCTGGGATAATGTAGTTAAAAGGGGGAAAAGGTACTACACAAGAGCAAATTGCAGCCAGAGAGAGGAGAAGAATGAGTCAGAGCAACAACTGCTGACACCAAGGTTTGTGAAGGAAGAGGAGCAGGAGGTGCTCCAGCCACTGGTTGCCATGCAGCCCACACTGAAGACCAAGGTGAAGCAGGTTTTCTCCCTGCAGACACAAAGGTCCATGATGGAGCAGAGATCCACCTGCAGACCCTGGAGGACCCCACACTGGAGCAGGCGGATGCCTGAAGGAGGCTGTGACCTCATGATAAACCTGTGCTGGAGCAAGTTTTCTGTCAGGACTTGTGACCCCACAGGGGACCCACACTGGAGCAATCTGTTCCTGAAGGATTGCACCCTGTGAGAGAGACCCACACTGGAGCAGTTCATGAAGAACTGCAGCCCATGCAAGAACTTATGAGAATTTGGTGGAGGAGTGTCTCCCTTCAGAGGGACCCCAAACTGGAGCATGGCAAGATCATAGGAATCCGCCCCTTAAGGAGGGAAGAGCAGCAGAGACACGTGATGAACTGACTGCAACCCCCATTCCCCATCTCCCTGTGCTGCTGGGGGAACAGAGGCAGAGAATTCATCAGTAAATCTAAGCCTGGAAAAAAGGGAGTGGCAGGAGGAAGGTATTTTTTGGGTTTATTTCTCATCACCCTACTCTGATTTGTCCATCAATAAATAACTAATTTACCTGAGTCAAGTGTGTTTTGCCCATGGCTTTCATACTGAGTGATCTCTCCCTGTCTTTATCTTGACCCATGAGCCTTTTGTTACATTTTCTCTCCCCTGTTCAGATGAGGAGAGAAGTGATTGAATGGCTTGGGTGGCATAGAGTGACATCCAGCCATGGACAGCCCACCACACCACTGTAATAATGATGTCATGCACAAAGGAGACCTCAGGTTCTGTGAAAACCCAGAGCAAACTCCCAGATCTCCCATTGTTCTGCACTGGGACCTTGCTCATGCCATGTGAATGTTTTGTCATTCTCATCATCTCCGCTTTAGCTTGATATTTTGGACTACACCTGCACTGGGTCATGTAGGCAGTAATTTTTTTTAAAAAATTCCATCAAAATCTAGACCTAGCAGTAGGCTGCAATTATTACCAGAAAAGATGCTTTTCTAGTGATATAATTTCAGTGTCATCAGAGCTGCCTGAAACAAATACTGCATTGTTTTGTTGCATAAACTTCCTTCTAGGTCATATCTGTCGGGATGAGCTTGGTGTGTGCCATCAGAGGATGAGAGGGGGCAGAGGCAGCCAAAGTGCGTCAGCTCTGCAAACCCACTGCTTCCTGCTCCAGCAGCAAACCGAGCTGTGCCCACACGTCACTGCTGGGGAGCCGGCTGCTGCCCAGCAGGAAAAACAGAAAAAGTACTGCCTCATTGTGGGGCAGCTCCAGAACACTAAATACAGCCCTATACTATCACTCTATAAGCAAAACCTGCTGCTGAGGGAAAGGAAGGGTTATGTTTGTTTTTGAGGGTTTTAAAGCTTTTATTTTGCCTTTTTTTTTTCTCTCTCTTAACCCAAAGGGATCCAAACCAGAAGTTCCTTCCTGTCTGAAAGAGTTAGGCAGATGATATTTGTGGCCTGATTCTCTTCTCAACTAGAGTTAAGTCAGATATATCTCCAGTGAGCTGACAGAGCTACTTCAGAGTAAAGCCAGAGAGACAAGAATCTGTGCCACACTAATGAAGTCATAACAGCAGCAGCCGTCCAGAGCAGAGTCAGCGTTCTAAAACCAAAATTATGTTGATCTTTCAGCTGGAACACACAAGATTTTGAAGCTCATTCAAGTACTCTGCACCAAAATATTCAATTCCTGTCCAGCATCATTTTATTGCAGTTGATAATATGGGTCTATAGCCTGTTGAGGCCAAGAAAAATGATAATAACTTTACTCTCTTCTCTCAACTTGCCAATTTTTGACTCAGAGGAAAGAGAATAATCAACAGCAACAGGTAAGGAGCCCCTGTAGGTGCCACAAGGTGTGACATCCTCTAAAGCATCTTGACACTTGTTGACAAGAAGGACTGTGGTGATCACAGCCTATGGTACATAGACCATAGAAGTCATTCAGAAATCTCTGCAGTCAGACTTGGGTGACTTGAAAGGTCTCGATTAGGAAGGTTTGGACACTGTAAATTATTTTGAATATTTGCCTCAAACAAGAAGAAATAACTACCATCATGTGCCACAGCTCATTTTCTTTCAAAAGGTAGTTATCTTCATAGAGTCTAGAACAGGGAGAATCTCAGAGGATTCTGTATGCGGTAAATAAAACTCCTTTCTTTGAAGAAAGACAAGTGTAGCCTCCAAGCTGGGTCCCTGTAAGTATCTGAGATGCAGCACAGAGTTTCTGGTCCTAGTTAATCCAGTACAGGTAGACTCTGCTATGGGGTATATGCATGTTTTCAGCATACAGTGTTCCTTGTCTGCTCAATCTTTGCTTTGGCCTTTGAACCTCATTTGTAATTCCCTACTTAGCTCTTGAGCCTTCTTCACTGACTTCTGATTTGACCTTTGCTAATTTTCTTTCTCCTAATCCTGACCTGCTTGTTTTACGTTGCTTAAACCTTATCTCATCTGCTATCCCAGAATCTGCTCTGCAGTTTATAGTCCCTAATTTTGTGGTTAAGCCTCTAAGGACCTTCTTCACCAGACATTGTGGCGAAATGCAGCATGTTTTCCAGATTCTGACTGACTGCAGTACCTTCATCCCACCTCTAAACCTCATTCCAATTTGACTCTCGTTGGGGAACCTAATTATCCATACCCTTCTGTATGTGCTTTGTCTGTCAGGGCAGAGTGTGCTGGTGTGAAAGCAAAACCAGTGAGACTCCAAGTCAGAAATACAGTTTAGTAGGAAAAAGTAAAATACATGCAAGTAATACAAAAGAAACAAAA
>VXBU01018929.1:113407-124871 GCA_013400315.1 Bombycilla garrulus | reverse complement strand
TCTGTCCCAGTCTCTGTCCCCACAATCGGATGGCAAAACGAGATCTTCGGGCCGACCCTTACACTGTGTCCAGTGAAAACCAAGGGTGCCTGTGTGAGAAATGGTTGGTTTTCTCCAGGTGAGCGTGGGAATTTCAGAACTTGAGGAAAAAAAGTGTTCTGAGACACCTGGAATGATTTGGGTCTCGGGAGGCACCTGGCAGCCTCCTTTTGTGTCCTTTTGTGAAGTGCTGAGAATGGAGGGTCCGCAGTGAATGCTGTCTGGTGAGTCTCCTGGTGTCCCACACCCAGTGCTGCACTGGCACTGAGTCACCTCATTCCCACTGCAACTGTCCTGAAATATGCCTCATTTGTTTTTGGTGTTTTTTCATTGTTGTTGTTTTGGTTTGATTTGGTTTTCTTTTTTGCCTGGCTTAGGAAAAATTACCAGTCTCACAGGGATTAATTCCAGGCCATGCTCCTTCCTGAATCTCTAAAGAATCCACTAAACATTCCCAAGTTCCTGGGCAGGAAACCTGAGAGGCCTGAAGCCAAACCTGGCCTTGCCAGCCTTGTGCAGAGGTGAGTTCCTGTACAACAGCCCTGTGAATTCACTGTTCTGAGCACTTTTCATTCATTAAAAAGTGCTCAAAACTGATTCGGTTTTAAGTTCACTTTTATTGCAGCTTTCAGGGATTCCAGCCAGGGCACAAGGGCAGCCCCAGGACTGGCCCCACTCCTGCCCCTGCAGCAATTCCCACCTGGAGCAGGTGCCAAAGAGTTTCCAGTCCTCAGCACAGCATTTCCCCTCAGCTCTGGCACCAATGAGGCAGCAGGTTTTGTGTAAAAGCCTTGGGAGAGGTAAATGCTGTAAAAACCCCCAAGAAGGACTCACCCCCAGCAAATGGATCTGCAGGAACACTCCAGGGATATGAAACATCCTCAGCCTCCCCTTTCTGTTTCACTCCACTGAGATGAAGCTGCATTTCAATAATTCATTAATGGAAACAGCCATAAAATGTCAGAGATAAACACATTTTAACTGGGGCAGGAGCAGCCCTAAAACTGGGCGTGAGTCACTCCTAGAATTTATTGAAACTTGAAATTACTACAAGGTTGGACTGTGAGCAATAAATCCATCCACATCCCACTTCCTTTAAAGCAGAGAGAGAACAGGAACTCATTTAGCAGCAAACATTCTTCCCCTGGAGACAATGACACTTGCACGAGCAGCAGGACATTGCTCTGACTCATTTATTCTTTAGATCAAGTACAACTGGCATCAGTTTGTTGGAGTTTTGTTTGGTTGTTTGTTTGTTTTAATTCTAACATCAGGAAATACATTAAATACCAACTGGTATCTCTTACACTGAGCAGCATGAAATTAATTCCAAGGACTGTGGTGCCAGCAAATGTCCTTTGTGCCAGAGCCATCACAAGTCAGGAATACTTTGCTTTTTTTGCCATGCACAACCTGCTGAGTGTAGGGATTGCTTAAAAACCCAGAACCTTTTACCAAAAGAAGAAAAAAAAAAAAAAAGAAAAAGCTACTTTATATTTACCTGAACAATAATATAAAATTCTTAAAATCAGCTTTTATCCCTGCTCCTGGGATGGGCTCTGTCCTGTTTGCTCACTAATTGCTCACTGCAGCCTCGGACACAGGTGGAGGTTTGGGAGGTGGAAGTGATGGAAAGCCATGGATTTGGAGGAGAAAGCCTGGAGATTGCAGCAGGAAAGCCTGGCAGCCTGCCATTCCCTTTGAAATGATAGATAAATCCTTTGGACAAATTCACAATGTGTCCTGGGAAAGGAGCAGCTTCAGACAGAGCCTGGAATTGTCCCAGTGCCACCAGTTTGGGGAGCAAACCAAGGACAAAGCACTGTCACTTATCTACACACAACACAGGAACTGCTCAGCCCCACAGCTCTTCTGTCCTCCCAAACTTGTAGATCAGGGTGCTGAGGGGAAAAGAAATAAAATAAATAAAAATCAGATCACAAATGAGGTCATTTTAACCTTAACTGTAATTTTAACCAGATTCATTTTAACAAGATTTAATTTTCTCCTTAAACCAACAGCCCAGCCCCGAACGTTCAGTCAGATCAGGATTTGGGTTTGGGGTTTGTATTAAAAAAAAAAAAAAGGGTAGGAACTGTGGGAGCCAACTAAAGCTCAAACAGAAAACCACCCAGTTTCACAACCCTTCTGAAGGAAAAGTCTGAAGTTTACCAAATTTAATTAATCTAGAATAGCAAGTCTCACTCTGGCACCTGGCAACCAGCTCAACATGAAAGGATGTGCTGGGATAAAACCTAAACAATTCCATTCTTATGAACAAATCAGAATATTAAGCCTCTGGTAGATAACAGACCCATATTAGAATTTGATTTCCAAAATTCCACGATTTGTGGCTGCCCCATGCCTGGCAGTGTCCCTGCCCAGGTGGGACTGGATGGGATTTAAGGTCCCTTCCAACCCAAACCTCCTGGGATGCTAAATAAGACTAAAAATTTCAGGCACAAAATCTGCCTCCAGCAGTTTCCCTTTCCAACCCCAGAGGGGATTTAGGAGCTGCTGTTTCCTGCAGGAATATCCTGCAGGAATTTCCCAGAGCCCATCAGCCCAGGTCTCTGCAAAGCATCTGCTGTGGGGCTGGAAGGAAAAGGAAAAGGATCAGCCAGGAATTAAAAAAAAAGAAAGGAGGTGAGATGAAACTTCCTGATCTTGGAACTGACACTGTTCAAAACTTTCAGTGCCTTTTATTCATAAAACCCACGGATTGCAAAATGCATTCCACAGCTAAAGGAGTTACTAGAGACTCCAAACCGATTTTCAGCTGTTACATGATAGATTTAATAATATTATTTGAAATAAATCCAGTGTGTTGTTACAAAAAGGAATCACTCTGTAACTGTGAGCTCAGGCAGTGAAAAGGAAATACAGGCAATGTCAAATACCAGAGGATTGAGCCATTGGTGTGAAATGGTCTGGAAAAGAGGAATTGATTCCAGCAGAGGGATTATAGGATACAGGTGAATGATTGCTATTTTCCAAAGACAAATCCCTCCTCCAGGAAACTCTGTGCATCCCTGGCCATGCACATTCCAGAGCTGGGCAGGCAAATCAAACCTTGTTCCCAAGCTCTGCAGCAAAGGGAGTAAAAAACAGAGCTGCTTTTCCAGGAAAATCAGTGTATGGAAGCAGGAAAGTCCCTTTGGAAGGAGAGGAGTTTGCCCAGGTAACTTACCTGAAAAATATTAATGCATTCTGGAAAAACACTGCTAATCCAGGGTACACATTAGTGTCTGCAAAGGAGAACAGAGGAGACACTCAGTTCTTTAGTTCTGGCAGGTGGGTTTATCAGGATATTCCAGTTACTGGGAGTTGGATTCAACAGGGTGTTCCAGTTACTGGGAGCTGGATCTAACAGGACATTCCAGTCACTGGGAGTTTAATAGAATATTCCAGTTACTGGGACTTTCACAGGACATTCCAGTTAGTGGGAGCTGTATCTAACAGGACATTCCAGTCACTAGGAGTTTAATAGAATATTCCAGTTACTGGGACTTTCACAGGATATTCCAGTTACTGGGACTTTCACAGGATATTCCAGTTACTGGGACTTTCACAGGATATTCCAGTCACTGGGAGCTGGATTTAACAGGGTATTCCATTATCCATTCCTGAAAGCTGTAGCTCAGATTTTTCAGAGACCACAGGCTTCCATCCCTGTGAATTTCCTGCCAAAAGCTGGCAGGAAAAGCACTTTCCTAGAGGAGAAAATTCCCAGACTTACTCTGTGTCACATATGCTCCAAAGAGAATCCACATGGAAGCAATGAGGGATCCAAACATCAACATGAAGCCAATGAAGAGCCAGATCCGAGCCCCTGCAGGGAAGGGAGAAATTTGGATTTTTATCCACAGGGCCAGGCAATCCAGCTGCTCCTCTGGGAGGATGGAACACCTGATCTCACCAAGGGCACAAAGGGAAAGGATTTCACCCAAAGATCAAGGACAAAATCCACATTGAGAAGTGGAAGCTCAGTCATTGGGAAGGAAAAATATTCCTGTGCAAAGGTTCTCTGGAGCTGGATGATGATGAATGACACACAAAAAAAGCACCACAGGCCACTTCAGATAGTAGTAAATCCCATTTTACAAATCCAAAATTTACAAATGCCATGGAAAAGGCTGCTGGGATCCACGTGGGAAACAGAAAGGGAATTATGAATGGAAGCAGAGAAAACAGCAGGCCCAGTGACACAGAGAAAATGGAAATATTTGTGACACATCACTAGGGAATGATGTGATCCTGAAATCTGAATCTGAATCTGAAATCAGGAACTGATTTCTCCCAGCAGCTACTCAGGATTTGCAGGGAAAGTTTAAGAAGCCAAGACATCCAGAAGTTGAATTTCACCAAGTTCCTTTTTTACCAAAGCCAGCATTTATCTCCAAGGGTTAATTCTGTACAGAAATTAACTCACAGAAGTTCTCTCCTACTCCTTATCTTCTGATTATTTCTTTCACCAGCACTTGGAAAAAAAACCCCAGCAGGTAAATGATCAGCCCTTCACCTGAGCAGGAGTTGTAGAGCTAAATTTACCTGTTCTTCCTAAGCATCCATCACTGTAGCTGTCTCCTCTCACCTGTGCATTTGATACAGCATTTATCCTGGGGGCAAAAAAAAGGAGATTCACTTCAGAAAATCCACAGAGAGTTCTAAGTAAAACCCCAGCTTTATAATTTATTTTTTCTTTTTTTTTTTTTTTAATGATGCGACAAGTTCTGGGAAAATTCCCTGGCATTCTGTGTAGCCACAAATCCCAAATCATCCTTTTTTCTTGCCAATATTGCGTGATTCAGTAAAAGCTGTTACTTTTATTTACATCCCCATGACAAAAGCCAGACAATGGTGCTCCTGTTTGAGGAAGTTTTGGGCAAGGACCAGCTATAAAATTGTAAATTTTTACAAATTAAAAAAAAAAAAAAGAAAGAGGGAAATGCAGTCAGCTGTTTCATGCTGAGGTAAACACTGNAGGACCAGCTATAAAAATTGTAAATTTTTACAAATTAAAAAAAAAAAATAAAAAAAAGAGGGAAATGCAGTCAGCTGTTTCATGCTGAGGTAAACACTGGATTTTCCATCCCTGAAGTGCCCCAGGCCAGGCTGGACAGGGCTTGGAGCAGCTGGGACAGCGGCAGGTGGCACCAGGTGGGCTCTGAGGTCCCTCCCAACCCAAAGCTGCTCCGATTTCCCCTGCCAGGCCAGGCTGGGTGGCTCCTGGTGTCCCAGGGGAGGCCTCCCTGTCCCCAGCACTCACATGAAGAAGGCCAGCGTGGAGAAGACCCCGCAGGTGTGGAAGGCGTGGTTCAGCTGCTCCGGCTTGGGGTAAACCACGGCAGCATCGATCATGATCCACCAGCCTGTGAAAAACTGGGCACACACGCACAGGGGTGAGCCTGAGGGCACAGAAACCAGGCAGCCAGGCACAGGGCAGCTCAGCTGGCCTCTAACAAGCAGCAGTTCCTCTGGAAAGGGGTTTAAATGTGTTCCACGGGGGGTGCCTGCATGAATCTCAGCTGTTTGCAGAGGAGAGTTTGGGAATCAGCCATGCTTTCTGTTCAATTTAAGGAGTGGGGTATGGATAAATTGATGTGGTCAGGCTGGATGTTGGGGCTGGGACACCCTGGGACAGGGGGAGGTGTCCCTGCCATGGCAGGGGTGGCACTGGGTGGGATTTAAGGTCCCTCCCAACCCAAACCCTTCTAGGACTCTGAAATTCCCCTGTGCAATTTCTGTGAAATTCCTTCTTCCCCTTAAGAACCAGAATCCGGACTCCAAAGACACATGAGATGCAGAACAGAGCAGTTCTAACAGATCCAATTCTGCAGGAAATCCACAAGGAACTTTTTTCCAAGAAGACAGAGCAGAAATGGTTCATGATCAGAAAACGTCGTCAGGGGGACTTGTGAAAACACTACTGTCAACCCCACAGTGACCCCTGCAGGGAACAGGCTGGATTTGGGGAAGTTAAGAGGGAGAACTGACAGAACTTGAGGCACAAATGTGGCTGTTTCTGGGTCCCCTGACGCCTTAAATTTTAACTTTTATATTTCCAGATCCTGCACTGCATTGGTGTGTGCCTCTGAGCTGCACACAAAGTGTTGGCAAGTTCTCCTCACATTCAGTCCCACAGAAAAATCCTTTCCCAGCCCCACAGCCAAGGACACCGGGGCAGCTTCGGGCCCAGAAAGTACAAACTGGGAACTGAGGAGAGCAAACTGGGAACTGAGGAGAGCAAACTGGGAACTGAGGAGAGCAAACTGGGAACTGAGGAGAGCAAACTGGGAACTGAGGAGAGCAAACTGGGAACTGAGGAGAGCAAACTGGGAACTGAGGAGAGCAAACTGGGAACTGAGGAGAGCAAACTGGGAACTGAGGAGAGCAAACTGGGAACTGAGGAGAGCAAACTGGGAACTGAGGAGAGCAAACTGGGAACTGAGGAGAGCAAACTGGGAACTGAGGAGAGCAAACTGGGAACTGAGGAGAGCAAACTGGGAACTGAGGAGAGCAAACTGGGAACTGAGGAGAGCAAACTGGGAACTGAGGAGAGCAAACTGGGAACTGAGGAGAGCAAACTGGGAACTGAGGAGAGCAAACTGGGAACTGAGGAGAGCAAACTGGGAACTGAGGAGAGCAAACTGGGAACTGAGGAGAGCAAACTGGGAACTGAGGAGAGCAAACTGGGAACTGAGGAGAGCAAACTGGGAACTGAGGAGAGCAAACTGGGAACTGAGGAGAGCAAACCGGGAACTGAGGAGAGCAAACCGGGAACTGAGGAGAGCAAACCGGGAACTGAGGAGAGCAAACCGGGAGGATGGGACTGCAGAACCTGCAGCTGGAATTGGACAATGAACCCCAATGTGGAAATGGAGCAAAACTTACAAAAGTGTGAAAACTCCTGACCCTGAGTCCGTCTTGGGACCATTCTGGGAGGAGCCACAGCCGGGCTCCTGCACTGCCCAAGGTGAATCGTGTGAAGGCCTTTAATAAATCCCCACCTTATTCCTGTGACTCAGCCTCCCCAGGAGCAGCCAGCCCCACTCACCAGCACCCCGGCCACGATGGAGGCGATGGCGTTGCGGCGCTCGCTCCAGTCGATGCACTCGCACTCGGGCCAGCGGAAATTGTCCAGGAACCCTGCCATGGCCACAGCCCTCCCTGCCCTGGCCAGTCCTCACTGCCCTGGCCACGGCTCTCACTGCTCTGGACACGTCCCACGTGCTCTGGACACTCTCCACTGCTCTGGTCACGTCCCACGCTGCCCTGGCCAGTCTTCACTGTCCTGGCCACGGCCCACGCTGCTCTAGGCACAGCTCACGCTGCCCTGGATACGGTTCTCACCGCCCTGACCACGGTTTTCACTGCCCTGGCCACAGCTCACGCTGTCCTGGCCACATCCCACACCACCCTGGCCACGTTTTTTACTGCCCTGGATACGGTTCTCACCGCCCCGGCCTCAGATCACGCTGCCCCGCAGCCTCGGCTCTCTCTGCTGGGCTCTTCCATCCACGGCCGTTCCTGAGAGCCTGAAACACAGCCAAGGGTGAGGTGAGAGTCAGTCAGCAATGTCTCGAGATGTTGGACAGCTCTCATCAGTTACAGCCTGGCGGGTTTTACACAATTCAGGGTTTTCTACACAACCTGCTAGTTCTGTATTTCAACTTGCCCCGCCAAGATGTGCTGGTTTTCTGCATGGATTTATTTTTCGGTAAGGAAGGAAAGGAATTAGTAATGTAAGTAAGCCCCTGTAAGGACCTTGGCAGCTTCCTTTAGACCTGACAAAAACCAATCAGTGCCCAAGTTTAAATACTGACACATTGTCAGACCAATGAAAAGTCAGAGGTGCCTTTGTGAAGACACAAAAACTCCCGGAAATTCCCTCTTTGTGTTCTGGCTCTCACAGGTAACAGGGGCTGGCAGGAGAGGAAATGAGATTGTTTTAAAGCCCTCCCAACCCAAACCATGCCATGATAAAGTCTACTGATGCTGCATTGAGCTACATTCACATAAAAACCTCCCTTACAAAAGAAAATCACCACACAACCCAAAAGCTCATGGCGGAACTTGGTCTTTAAGCCATGCCAAGGAGCCTCAATTAAATACTAATATTTCCAGCCTCCAATCTAACAGGTAATATGATTTAGTGCATTTTTAACACAGAAAAAGAGCCCAGCTCAGCAAATCAGCTGTTTCTGAGGGTAGAGAATGTCACAGGGAACTTCAAATATGGAAAGAGGAAAGCCAAGTTCATTAACTGACTCACAGCTGCTCTTCGCACCGTAATAATCTGGTTTAGTGTTGTCAACTTCTGCAACTGCCAACCTGCCAAAATTCATCTCCAGCCATTTGGTAAAGACTAACAAAAATATCCTTCAGTGTGACAGCACACACTGACAGAGAACGTTTTCTAGTTGGTCACAGCCCAGGAAGACGTGGAATAAAAATAAATAAACAGTCTGTGCTACAAAGACAGGTCACCTCCTATGAAAAGGATGCAAGTTTGTTCTCCAGAATCCAGTCCCAGAAAGCCACACCTGTGATGCCACCTCCAATATTAAAATCAATCAGGCGATAACAAAGTTATTTTAATTAGCGCAGTGTCTGGGCTCAGCCATCTGGTGACTCTCCTTGGTGACACCTTTCCCTGGCAAAGGCCAGATCCCTGCTCAGCCCACAGCTCCCACAGGGAATCCCAGTGCTGTGCTCCTGCAGAATTCCAGCATCATCAGGGTGGGAAAAGCTCACCTTTGAGATCATCCAGTCCCACCCAGCACCACCCCAAACCCTGTCCCCAAGGGCCACACCCAAACTCCTCCTGAGCACTCCCACAGAAAGGACTCCAAGCCTCCCTGGGCAGCTCATCCCTGAACACTCCGTGAGGGAAAAATTCTTTTTAATCTCAAATCTGAGCCGCCCTGGCCCAGCCTGAGGCCGTTCCCTCTGCTCCTGTCCCTGTTCCTGGAGCACAGCCCGACCCCCCCGGCTGTCCCCTCCTGGCAGGGACTTGTGCAGAGCCACCAGGGCCCCTGAGCCTCCTTTGCTCCAGGCTGAGCCTTCCCAGCTCCTCAGGGATTCTCCAGCCCCTTCCCAGCTCCCTCAGCTGAATTACAACTGCTCCCAAAGCCCTTCCTCATTTTCCACTCTTAAATGGCTCCAGTTTCTCTGTTCCTCTCCAGAGCAGAGCTGTGTCTGTGCCTGTCCTGCAGCAATTCCTGCTCTCCCCTCCCAGTTCCTCACCCACCCACACTGGAACTCACTCACAGTTGCTGTTCTGTCCCCACTGTGGAGCTGATGGGCTTTGCAGGCAAACAGGGAATCATGGAATGGTTTGGGTTGGGAGGGATCCTAAATCCCACCCAGTGCCACCCCTGCCATGGCAGGGACACCTCCCACTGTCCCAGGGTGTCCCAGCCCCAATGTCCAGCCTGGCCTGGGGCACTGCCAGGGATCCAGGGGCAGCCACAGCTGCTCTGGGCATCCTGAACACAGCACAGGGACAGCACAAAAGGGGCAGGCCCCTCCTCACAAGGAGTTCAAGAAATCCATCTTAAAAATCCTGGACTGAATATGCCAGAGAAACGAAATGCACTGACAGAGACCCTCCCAAGGGAACCCAGCAGAACATTCCTGTGGGGAAAAAGGGTCACGAGGTGACAATGGACATGGCAGTCAGAGCCAGAGGTGCCCTGGGCTGCAGCACAAGGAGCAGGAAAGGGACTGGGATTGGGATTGTGTCCCTGAGCCCCCAGCTGCAGAGCTGCCCCAGCCCTGGGCCCAGCACAGGAGGAGCTGGAGCTGCTGCAGAGAGCCCAGAGGAGGCTCCAGGATGAGCAGAGGATGGAGCAGCTCTGCTGGCAGGAAAGGCTGGCACAGCTGCCATTGTTCAGCCTGGCCAGGAGAAGCTTTGGGCTGAGCTCAGGGTGGCCTTGCAGGGCCTGGAGGAGCTGCAGGAAACCTGGAGAGAGACAATTCCCAAGGGATGGAGGGACAGGACACAGGGAATGGCTTCAGAGTACGATTTGATGGGATTTGGGGCAGGAATTGTTCCCTGGGAGGGGCTGGGATGGAATTCCCAGAGCAGCTGGGGCTGCCCCTGGATCCCTGGATCCTGGGAGGTGTCCCTGCCCTGGTTTGTGCTGGGACGGGATAATTTTAAGGCCCCTCCCAACCCAAACCATTCCATGATCCATAATTCTCAAGACCCTTAGGAAAAAAAGGAAGAAAACAATAGACTGCATTTTAAAAAACCAGCCCCACTGCCAAGCTGAGGCTCCACAGGAACCAGGCTGAAGTTTTTCCTCAGGAGGATTAACAGGGACACAGGGACAACAGCCCAGGCTGCTCCTGCTGCACACACACCTCTGGAAATCTTTCTGTGCCTGTCCTGAAGGGTCTTTTTCCTCAAGAGGGCACAGCTCTTAGTCTTTGGCCGTGGAAAAAGCTTCCAGGACTTTAGAATGAGTTGAGCATGTGAAATAGATAATATTATAGTTTTATGAGTGTGTGCAATAGATAATATTATAGTTTATCACAAGGTGACAACATAGGTTTTAGGTTTTTTTAGTACAGACATAGATGAAGGACTTTAGATGTTAACTTAATTTCTCCTTCTTTGTCTGCTCCATTTTGTACAGTGTTGGTAGCACAAAATAATTAAACAAAACCACCATGCAGATATCACGTGGCTAACAAATAATTAGTTATTAATAATAGAATAAAAACAAAATACAGTTTAAGTACATTATAAAAGTTAATTAGATAGCTTATCTATATAAAAATCCTTAAAACCAAACATTTTATGTCTCACTGGCACATACCTGTAAAGTGTGAAAAGCCCGTTGTTACCCAAAGCAATAAACTAATAAAAGAACTAATAAACAACTAAAACCCAAAGCCAGCAAGTCCTACTTGTCCTATTTTTAACCCTGGCACGAGACATCTCGAAGGTTTCCCTATAAAAAACCCCAAGTGAGATTTTTAGTTCCTAAAAAATGGAGGCAGATCCAGCTGGAATTCCCCACCTGGAGAAAGGTGCAGAACTCACTCCCTGTTTAAACCCTCCCACCTGGCAGGGAGGAAACAGGCAGAGCCCTTGGAATTCCCTGTCCTTCCCGCCATCAGCCTCCTCCCCTTTCCCAAGGGCACGCAGGAACATTCCCCAGTCCTGCCCAGCGAACAAAAACACATCTGCAGGAGCAAACTGGAGGCTGTGAACCGAGCTCTGAACAAACCTGGCACAAGAGGAGCTGTAAAAACCACCCCGAGATTAAACCCACTGCTCTGTCATGCTGTCAGCAGCTCAGCGTTTTCACCTGAAAACCAGCTCTGCTCTCCCAAAACGAGCTGGTTTCACATGGGCAAAATACTGGGAGCAGTTGCAAGGAAACACAAAAAGTCTGCAGGAAAAAAAAAA